>PVIR01009108.1:0-54315 GCA_004026965.1 Petromus typicus | reverse complement strand
TTACTTCCACCTAGGATTGAGGGCAAGGTGTTCTCCAGGCTGCTCTGCATGTGTTCTTAGAAGTGGAAATGTACTTATGGTTTAACAAACTAGTCAGACTCTAACTATTCTGAAAACACAGTGCACTTAAAAGAATCTCATCCAACCCTTTTTATCGGTTGAATTTCATTCCTTAATTATCTTCCTTGTGAATTACAATCCGAACATCTTGTGTTGTTCTACAGCCGTGCCTACTTGTATTTAATCTGCAAAGTCCTCAGGGGAGGATCTGGAAGCAGAGATGATAAAGGCTTCACTTCCTCCTTCAGCTCTGCTCAGTGTTCAGACCAAAGAATTTTAAAGGCTTTGGTCTCAGGATCCATTTGCAATCTTTTTATATTTTTTTATTTTATGAAAAAAATAAAACATTTTCATAACCAAATAAAAAGAAAATAACAATAGTTATAACACTGGGTACTGTCTTCAGAGTACCCAGCACAAGATAAATCCAAAACAATTCTTACAAAAACTAATAAATAGATAATAACACAGACTTTCAATGGACTAAAATGAACTTTTGATACAACTGAAAGAAGCTAATATATATATATATATATATATATATATATATATATATATTTTTTTTTTTTTTAAAGCAGTGAAATATACAATTTGGGAATGTACTGGACCTTCTCTATACATGTATGTTTCTCACATAAGTGAAAAACCATGTGATAGTTGAGCTTGTATGTCCAACTCATTTCACTTAACATTATGGTCACAAGTCACATCAAGTTACTTACAAATGCCTCATTTCTCTCTTCATGGTAAAGTTGCATTGCATTGAATATAAATATCTGAGCTCAGCCTCAAACTCATCACAGCAATCCTCCTGCCTCTGCCTCCCAAGTGCTGGGATTACAGGCGTGAGCCACCACACCTGGCCCTGTGGTATGTGGTACTGGTTGCTGCTGGGTGTGAGTCTCCACACCCAGTATGGTATGTGGTTATCGGGGATTGAACCCAGGTCCTTGCACTTGTAAGACAGGTGCAGAAACCACTGAGCTAACTCCCTGGCCTGATTTTAACTGTTTTTGGAAAGATATCTAGGAAGGGACTAGCTGGATCAAATGGGATTTCTTCTTTTAGTATTTTGAGGACTCTCTACACTTATTTCCATAGTGGTTGCACTAATTTACATTCCCACCAACAATCCGTTTCTTTTTCCCCACATCCTTGTAGTGAGCTGTTATTTCCTTGACACAAGTTGTTACATTTAGATTTTTGATGATAGTCATTATTTCTGGGATAAGACAGTATTCAGTGCAATTTCAATCTTCATTTCTCCTATGGCTAGTGATGATGAGCATTTTTGCCTTTATTTACTGATCACTTTTACTTCTTTTGAGAAGTGTCCATTCATACACTTTTTGGTTCTTTATATGTGTTTATGTTAAGCCTCTGACTGTGGAATTACAGGCAAATATTTTCTGGTTAATATTTTCTGGCAAATATTCTGTACACTTTCACTTCAGTCTATTGGATATTTTCTTTGTTGTACACAAGTATTTTAATTTGATACTATCCCATTTGTTAATTCTTGATTTTTTTTTCTTGAACCATTGGAGTTCTGTTCAAAAAGTCCATACTTATGCCTTTTTATGTCTTTAAGACTTAGACTTATTTTATGTTTGCACAGATTTTGTATTTCTTTGATCACATTCTTAAATATTATTAATGATTCTATTAGCTTTTTCTATATTGGTTATAACTTACACTATTTTTTATATTAGAACCCAAAATCCAGACATTTTTAAGTTAGTTTAAAATAGCTAAAAAGTGGCGCCGGGGATTTAGCTCAGTGGTTCCGCCGCCTGTCTTGCAAGCACAGGGCCTGGGTTTGATTCTCGGTAACCACATACCATACTGGGCATGGAGACTCACACCCAGCAGCAATCAGTACCACATACCAGAGTGTTGGGCGTGGTGGCTCACACCTGTAATCCCAGCACTTGGGTGGCAGAGGCAGGAGGATTGCTATGATATGGGTTGGAGGCTGAGCTCAGAGCCAACGGGAACTACAAAGTGAGACCCTGTCTCAAAAATACAAAAACAAAACTAAAATAACAAAAAGATCATCAGATGTTCACATAGCATATTTAAAGGAAACAACTATATTTACTAAGTAAAAATAGTGAGAAGTCGCCCTTTGTTTTCTATATTTCCAAATTATGTCAGTGTCAGGTTAACAGCAGAGAGCTAAGGCCTTATATGTACTTTTGCATTTAGTGACTGTAATATCACATTTTATGCTGCTTTTACAAAACTCATTTGAGTTCTCCTGAGAGACAAAAATGACAAGGAACATTAAAAAATAGTTTTGACTTTGAGAACTTTCTGAAAGAGTCTGGAGAATCCTCTAGGGCTCCTGAACCACACTCTGAGAATTGCTGCTATGGAAAGTCATGTTATTTTTTGTGACTAGGAAGTATAGGCTGAAGGGAGTGAGCAAGGCCGGTCAATATAACAAATGCAGAATGGTTCACACTACCTAACTGGAAAAGACAAAGTTAAGTTAGGCAAGCTGGCAATTACCAGCAACTAATGTTGCTGGGTTTTCCCTTGGAGTCTGTTACAGACAGAGTTGGAGTATGTATTTGACATAAGAACCCACTAGGTGTTATGGGATGGTGGGTTATTACGTCAGTCATTTTTGTTTGCTAATACCACAATACATACCACAGACTGGGCAAGTTTTAAGAAAAAAGAGGATCCTTTGGGCTCACGATTCTCAAGATTCAAGAATCTACATCTGGTGATCGGCTTCTTTCTGTGGAATAGGAAGGTAGTTATGTCTCCTCTGAGTTTTCTCCCTCTTTGTGTGGAACCATCAATGTTCAATCACAGAAGGTTCGGCCTAAGGCCCTTATCTAGTTTTAAGCACCTCCTCAAAGCCCTAGGTCTGAACACTGAAACAGATTAGCTTTACAACTTCTTGAAATCTGACAGTGAAAATCGAATTACAACAGGGGAGGCGTGGGAGATATGCTCAAATTTTACCCACACCACAGCAGACACTGTGAGAAATCCCGGTCTCTTTTTCCTCAACCTCTCTATTTCTGTAGGGAAGTATCACCACCCCGCACAGAAAAGGCTATCCTCTCTGGAAAACTCTCATTTCATTATACATTAGTACATGCTTTTAGGATAGGACACTTCTTTCTTAGCTCCTAACATCATTTTTCTTCATTGATCCTAATTATACTGAGAGGAGACGCTTGTCCTTCAACAGCAAGGTAAAAACAAGCAAGACACTTTTGTAAAGGCCTTTTTCACAACTTCACTTACAGAGAAGTAAACTAACATATGGATCTTTCTAAATTTCTGACCAGCGAGCTAAAACTTGCCATCAAAATTTTGCCTCACACTACCATTTTAGTGCTGTTTCTTCCCCACCCCCAGTACGGAAACAAACAAAAACTCTAAATAAACTAACTTCCAATAGGCATAAGATGTTTTCCTGGGAAGGTTTGCCTTCTTAAATACTTCGTCATCTCTTTGGAGGGTTTTGTGTCAGAGAGGATAGTACTGTTGAGAGGGGGAACTTTCCAACTTCAGAGGTGGAAGGAAAGAGCAATACCATCATGGGTCCCCTTTGGGTTAAGTGGGAAGAATTCTGTTCCCATAACTACTTAAAAACTGTAGGAAATAGGGTTGGGGATTTAGCTCAGTGGTTCCAGTGCCTGCCTTGCAAGTGCAATGTCCTGGGTTCAGTCCTTGGTAAAGCAATGCCTGGCATGAAGACTCAAGCCCAACAGCAATCAGAATATATACCACAGTGCTGGACATCATGGCTCACACCTGTAATCCTAGTAGTTGGGATGCAGAGGCAGGAGAATGCTGTGAGTTCAAGGCTGAGCTCAGGATCAGCCTGAACTACAAAGTGAGACCCTGTCTCAAAAACAAAACAAAACAAAAAACCTGTAGGAAATATAAGGTATGTGATACAAAGTTCACTGTTGGCCCGCTTTTTAAAAATTGCATATTAAGAAATATTTTTGTTCACTTAATTATCAGATTTTTTTCACCTTTGTGATTTTTCTAGAATGAGGAATGAAGATTAGTGCATAGCTTTATTTTTTATTAATTGTTAGTCATGTGCATATATAAGAAAACAAGAAAGACAGATGGAAGAAAAGGGGTGATTTTGCGGTCTGGATGAAGTTACATTTAGAAAAAAAATCTAGTGTATTAACTTCACATGGCCATGCAATGGTTTGAGCTAAGAGAGGCCAATCTTTCATTGAATAGCCTAATGTAATTTGTTAGATTTGGAGGCTTTAGGTTTTTGTAGAAGTTTTTAGCCAGATCTAATCAGAAGTACTACTCACAGAAGGCCTGGGGCATTCTGAAAAACAGAATTGTGGATTCATAGAATTTTTTATGTGTACAAAGGTCTTTTCTGTTCCTGAAACAAAATTTTTAGAGAGAGAACTCACTTCAGTTGCTGTGTGTTGTCAGGAGAGCCCGCTCTGTCTCCCCGCTCTTGATCCAGTCCCTCTCTCCTTTCCTCTGCTCACTCAACTCCCAGCCACAAGCGAGGGCTGCACAAAAGCAAGTGTTATGCCCTAAATAAACTTTCAATTAACTCTCTCCTAGTACTATCGAGGATGAAAATAGAACTTTGAAAAACTTCTCCTGGCTTACATTCAAATAAGAAAATATTCACATATATATTCTATGCTTGTGCTATGCTAAATTGTTACATTGCATTACATCTGACTGAAAAGAAATCCTTATGTTGTTTTTTCCCTAAACTATAATCCTTTCTTTTATATGAAAACACTTGGGCCCATTTATGTGCCTTGTTTCAACAGGAATTAGACATACCGGTGTTGAAAATGCTCCTCTTAGAGTCGTTTAAATGACCGACACTAAACTAATCTGTCTTAGTATATTCTTCATTCTCATTCATCATTATATTTGCTCTAAACATTGGAAATATTACAACAAGTGTCTTATGAAAATAAGAGGCAGGGGGTAAGACACTAGGAGTTTCAAGTTCACAAAATAAAGTTTGAAAATTGGAAGCAACACATAAAGGAGAGAGCTCATCTTCCAGAATCTTGTGTTTTCTCTTCACAATATTTGTATTGTGTTCAGAAGTTTTACAAAATAGAAACCAGAATATTTTGATTAATCAGACAAAATATAAGCGATGGCAGAACTTGCCAGAGGAAAAATGAATATATGAAACATTCAAAATGTGTGGCAAAAGAAACAAATATTGATGCATCCTCAATATTCTCAGCACGTCTAGATTTTGAATGAACACTTTATTTTCTTGTCAGTGGCTTAGAATTTCCACTGCTCCTGTTGAGCAATGAGGGAAAATCATGCCAACTGGGAGAAAGTTTTATTTTAAGGTTGAAGGCATGAAATAAGCACTATGAAGACAATTGTACACCTGTTTTCAAGAGTAAAAAGGCATCTCAAATCTGCTTTGCTTTTGAAAATTTGGCCAAGGAGTGTATTTCAAAGGCCCAATAGCCCATAACATTATTCCCAGGGCTCTGTGTTCTCTGCCTAATTGGGCTTCCACACATTTGCATAAACATGATACTTCATGATTAATGCATAAGACCCTGTGCGGAGCCCAGGATCGATTCGTCTAGGGAGGTTTTCCCCCCACTGAAAACAATCATTGTGCCTAAAATACAATTCATCATATTTGTAGGTATGACTGCCTTGTGGAATAGCAGACTACACAAAAGCCACAAGGAAACCTTTACAGAATTGCAAACCTCTCTGGGTAAGAAGTTTTATCCTAATGCCCACAGTCCTGCTGTCTAGGGATCATCACTGACTCCAGGAAAAGTTTATTTAGAAAATGAAAAGTTGGGTCAATATTTTTTTTTTCAATTTGGCCAAGGTGAAGAATAAGCCAGGGAGATTATTAAAATAATTGCCTTATTATGATTTTTGGATTCCAAAGGAAACAGTAGTTTTCCCCTTTTGATACCTTCACAGTTCATACACCAAAAGGACAGCCTTGATGTCTTCCACAGCCAGGACTCCACAGAGGTCAGGGAGGCTGCAGTAAACACCAGCACTGTTATTAATCTTCAAAAGCAGTCCGTTCCAGCTGACAATGGGCTGCCGCACCTGGGAGGACTACAGCTCTCCGTGTGTGTCCAGGTCTTTCGGGAGCTCTGTGTGGACCTTCTCCGAGGGCTGAGCTGTTTAATTAGTGAGGAGCCCATTCCCCAAAGGGGCAGAAGGGACCAGGGAATTCACCAGCAGATCTTCCGAAGGAAGTGAATACAGAAGACTTTTTGGAGAAACTTCTGAAAGTATCTGAGAAAAATTTTAATTATAAAAGAATAATCACATGGTTATGGGGTAAAATTAAGCCAACTGAAACTGCAGTGTGAAGAACTTCCTCTTCTCACACCCTCTCCACTCCTTGCCAAGTCCAAAGGTGACCTCTCCAGGGAGATGTGTATTCTTCCAAATGTTTTATTTTACAACTGCATGGATGTGATTATATATACTTTATAGATATAAATAGCAAACCCTGTTATGCATAGGTTCTGAAACTTTATTTTAGGCTTTATTGTACCTTCAAAACATTCCCCTTCATAGTACATTTATACTTATTTCCTTTGCCAATTTCCCAGTATCATGGATTTGCAACATATAAACATTCTTCCACCATTCTGGATTTGTGGTTGGTATTATTTATTTTCTTAATCATGAGCAATAATGCATTTTAGATTGTTGGTATCTTGAGGGCAAAGACATTCTCTTGGTCACAGCTGTGTTGATGGTATTTAACACAAAGAATGTCACATACTAAATGTTCAATAAATATTTGTTAAATACATAAATATTGGGGAAAATCTCAGCTTCAGAAATTTTTGTGGGACATATGAATTTAAATTTATACAGCAATTGCTTATTTATGTACAAAAGATTTGTGCTATTTTAGATTCAAAGTACAACAGTTATTATGTTCTATTTTGCCAACAATGAGATTATGATTGGCTTGATTTTTTGTGAAGTGATTGACGAGAAAGCATGTTTCATCACTTTAAATTCCATTTCACTAATTATGAAGAACATTAGAAATATTTTAAGATATTTATTTATCTATATTTATGTTTTCTTTGACTATATGCTGGTTCTTTGCCCATGTCTATTGGAGTGGTAATCTCTATTATACTGATGTAAATGTGATTTTCTTTATAATTAGATATTTACCCCTCTTGCATAACATGTTATAGAAATACTTTTTCATTGTAATATTTTGATTTTGATTTTATCTATTTCACTCTTTATTCATTTATCAAGGTTTCTTTCTTTAAAAGTTTGTACACATTATCAGATCAGGTATATTTCTTTCATGGTTTCTGAGATTTTCATTTACTCTCAGAAAAATTTTTCCACACAAAGAACAAAATATAATTCATGCTTTTGTACTTTTAACATTTATATTTTTTTATTGTACATTACCTTTGTTACTAGTTTGGAATTTATTCAGTGAGAGAGGGGAAAATGTAGCTTTAAACTTTTGTGAAATGAACAACAAATTTTCCTATTAGTATTTATTAAGAACTGCATGTCTCCAAAAATTAGAACTGTCACCTGTATCATATAACTGATCTTCCTAGTTACCTAGGTCTGTCTCAGAAATCCTGCCATATTCTAGGGTCAGTAGGTCTATTCTCGCCTGGATGCCACATTGTTTTAAGTATGGTGACAGTCATGGTACCTCGTACACTGGGATATAGCCAGCTAAACACATTGCTTTCCTTTTTTCACCTTATTGTCCTCACAAGTTCATACTTTACATTTTTAAAATGAAATTTTCTGGTTTTTTAACGAGAACATATTGTGCATATTAATTTATAAAAATTAATATGTTTGCAACATTGGGTCCTCTAATGAAGAAGTGAGGTCGCTATTTTGACCTCATCAGTTATTTTTAGCACTCCTCTCCAGTATTCTAACATTTGCTTCATGCTGGTTCTGTACATTTTCCAAAGTTTATTTTCAAGTTTTATTTCTCTCCTTGATTTTGACTGAGATGTTTTCTTGCATACCAGTTATTGCTTTTAAAATAAAAGCTAATTATTTTGGAAATTAATTTTGTAGCCAGTCACTTTATTAAATATTCATATTGTTTCTAATAGCTTTTTAGCTGATTCTTTTACTACAAAGCACATTACCATAAAAAAAATTTATCTCCGCATTTGGAAAATTTACACTTGTTATTTCCTTCCTTGTTTCCCTTTGATATAGTAATATGATAAATGATTTTGGAATGAATCCCAGTTACTCATGATTTATTACTTTTAAAATTATTCATTAAATTATTTTAATTTAATATTTTATATTCATTTCACTAAGAAGTTTTCCATTGGTGTTCATTTAATAAAACCAATTTGTAGATTTCCTGTTATGCTGTTTTTGTCAGGTTTCGGAATCAATTTGAGTGGAGCTTGTTGAAGATAATTCAAAAGTTAGTTTCTGTATCAGTCAGGCTTCAGTAAGAAGAAACAACCATAAAGGGTATTCCAAGAATAGAGGGCTTGCAAGCAGGAAAGTGAGTTTCAAAGTGTTTGGAAGGACAAGAGAAAAGTTAGCTTCACCATAAGGCCAAGGCAGAAAAAGAATGGCTGCATTCCTGGAAGGACAGACCACCATGCATTTGTGTGACCATCACCATGTTGGCTTCCAGCTTCTGACTTCCGGTCACAAGCCCTCTTCTGCCTCCACTGCCAGAAGTGGAATACAGCTCTGTTCCCTCTCCTCACTAACGCTGACTCAGTACCTCCAATTGGCAGAAGAAAGGCAACTCTTGCACAAAAGCACTGCTATTAGAGCTTTGGAATATAAAGAGCACAGACAGTTGGAGAGGGGCTGCATGCCTAAAAACAATACCTGGCACATCCTTCTATTTTTGTCTGTGATCCTGTGGATAACATTGGAATCACTTATCTTCCTAGAGGTTTGAGAGGTAAATTGTGAAACCCTTTGGACTGGTGCTGCCATGGGAGACTTAATATTTTTAATTGCCTTACCTGCATGGAATTTTTTGCTGCCTCTTCTCATCTAAGATTCAATGTTATATTTTCTTCAGAAATCATTCACTTCAGGAAACTTCCATTTATTTGCATTGTACATTGTTTCTGCATCCAGGATTGTCTCCCTTTCCTGGATTTTTCTTGCAGAAGGAAAATTAATGCTATGCTCATAGTCATGTCCTAAACTCCAGAATTTGTGTGTCACCTACATGACAAAGGAACTTGGTGGTTGTGATTGCAACTGCAGACCTGGACAGACAATGGTATTCTTGGAGGAACCTATCAGAGAACACGAAGCCTTGAGTGAAATTTTTCAGACTAAAGTCAGAATGATGTGCGGAAGGAATATAGTACAAGAAAAGATAGAGGAGAAGTTTGAGAACGATTTTGCATACTGTTACTGCTTTGAAAATGGAGAAGGTTGACAGGAAAGCAGATACCAACAAAGCAAAGGAAACTGGCCTCCGCTACTGCAAGGATGGGCAATCTAACATTTCAATTAGGGTGGACACTGACAAACCTTGCAGATGGGAGCCATTTGGAGGGCCAGATCTTTGAATCCATTCTGAGGAAACTTGGAGCAGACAAACCAGTTGAGCCTACATGAACTTCAGAACCACAGAATTATGAGATAAACCCAATGTGGAATTATGTACCTGAAATCCTACCTGAGGAGCTGAGAAAGAGGATTGCGAGTTTGAGCCCAGCCTCAACCGTTTAATGACTTAGTGAGAACATGTCTCAGAATAACACAAAATTAAAAATTACAAAGGGCTGGAGATGTAGCTCAGTGAGTTCAGTTCTCCAGTATTACACTAAAACAAACAAACAAACAAACAAAAAAGGCATAGTAAATTCATTAGTTTAAACCATTTTGTCTTCTACTTTGCTTTTTGATTAACTTTAAAAATTTTTATCTAGTTTATGGCTTTAATTTTTTCAAAGATATAACACTCATTTATTCATTGAGTTTGCTATTTTCTACTGTGAGAATTTCTGAAAAGAAACATTTTAAATTTTGCATCATTTTATTTATTATATATCATATTCATATTATTACATATTAATTATATTTAGTATGTATTAATTATATACCTATATATTATATATTAATATAATGTCAGTGTATTATATAATTAATATAATATTAATGCATAATTATATAATTAAATTAATTATATTTTATATAATTATTATGTGATATATAATTATATAGTATATGCTATAGCATACATATAGCATATATATTATAGCATATAATTATATTAATTAAATATATATTTAATATGTATTATATTAGTTGTATTATATTTATATTATTTTATACTTTATATTATATTATTTTAATATAAGTAATTGTATTTTATTCATTCTGCCATGACTTGCACAATATTGTTTATGAGATTTACTGAGTTCTTCAGGAAGTATAATTTATTCATTCACACATGTTTCTAGCATTCACTGGAATATCTACACTATAAAGCATCTATCCATTCCATTCTTGATAGTTCAGTTATCTTCAGTTGAGTTATCTCTTTGTCTTTTCTGCTTTTGAAAAAAATATGTTGCTGTGAACATAATTATAACATGACCCAGTGCTCATATGCAAAACTTTCTCTAGAGATATCAAAGAAGTGGAGTAGTTGGGACATTTTGAAAGTGAACACCACCTATTTATGAACATGATTGCCTTGACTAGCATTTCTACTATAAATGTTCTAGAGATTCAGCTTCAAATTTTCATCAAACACATCTTCATAATATCTCTTTTCTCCACAGATTGTTTTATTTTTAGAATTTTTATTAGTGTATGTGTGTGGTGTTCATTGTTTACACCCATTATATGGAGCTGGTGCATGTACATAATACATTTTGATTCATTTTATCATTACCTTTGCCTTCCTTCCCTCTTCCCTGCACCTATTTCTTCATCTCCTTCCTTTCCTTTTGTGCATGTTTTCTGTACATAATGTTTACATTCCGAATGGAGAGATGGTACATGTACGAAACACATACTCATTCTGTTTTCCATCCCTTGGCCTGCTTCTCTCTCTTTCTTCCCTCTGTCCCTTCATCTCCTTTCCTTTTGAGAATGACTCATCTCCCTACTTCCTATTATCTACTTTTATTTTGCTCTCTATTTACATTTTGGATTTCCCATATAAGCTAATTTATATAATTTTAAAGCTTCTGTGTCTGGCTTACCTCATTTAAAATTGTGATCTCAAGGTATACCTATTTTCCTACAAATTAACTGAGTTTGTCTTTATAGCAGAGTAGTACTCTACTATGTGTAAATGCCATATGTTGCTTGTATTCATCTGTCGATAGACATGTAGGCCACTTCCAAGACGTAGCTGTTAAGAAGTGTGCAGCTACAAATATGGATATGCACGTATCTTTGTAATATGATATTTTTAACTCTTTTAGAAAGATGCTTAGGAGAGGATTAACTATGTAAAATAAAATTTCGAGTTTTATTTGGGGGAGATCTCCATACTAGTTTCCATAGCGATTGTACCGTTTACATTCTTTCTAACAATGAAGAATAATTCCTTTAGCCTACAGGCTTGCCAGCATTTGTTATTATTTGATTTTTTGTTGATGATCATTTTTTCTGGAGTAACATGAAATTTCAGTGCGTTTTAATTTATATTTCTCTATTCATCATTGATGTTGAACATTTTTTGTGTACTTTTTGTCTATTTGTACTTCTTTGAACTATCTCTTCATTTTGTTTGCCCATTTTTTTGGACTAGGTCTTTTATTAGGAAGATTTTTTTTTTTTTTACTTCTTTAGCTATTACAGATATGAACCCTTTGATGGAATCATTGACCAATTTTTTTCTTCCATTCTGCATTTGTCTTTTCACTCTATTGGTTTTTTATCTTGCTGTACAGTTTAATTTGATAAGATTCCATTGATTAATTCTTGGAAATATTCACTGTGCAATTGGGGTTTGATTTCAAGAGTTTTATTTATTTTGTCTTCCAGAAGATTAATTGTTTCCACTTTAACATTTGATTCTTTTTAATTTATAATTTAGTACATGGTGAGAGGCTTAGGTCTAGATTCAATCTTTAATATGTAGATAGTCAGTTTTCCTAAGACCACCTATTAAAGAGGTTATCTTTTCTCCAGTGTATGTTTGGTCCCTTTGTGAAAGATCAAGTAGTTGAATGTACTTGGGGTGTTTCTAGATCCTCTATTCTGTTCTATTTTTTATTTTTAAAAGTGTCCCTGATCTTATACATCATATGTATCTGTTGATTTTTGCCTTAGCTTCTACCCATTTATCCAAGAACTCTTTCTTTATTTAAGATATTAAAGTTATTTTCTTGTTTTACTTTTAAATTTAATCATTTTTGTTATCTTACACTTAGATTTTAATTAACTTGAAATTCACTTTCACAGCAGTGTGTGTTAGAGTCTAATTTATTTATGATTCATTCCTAACCATTTATCCCAGTATTAAGCATTGAAAAGTCTATTCATCATTTGCTCCCAAATAATCCATCTCCATTATACATAGCATTTTATTGGGTTGTATTTTGTGGTTATTTATCTTATTAAACCTTTGTACCTGTTCATCTTGTGACAATACCATATCCACATATTTACTGTAGATATTTATTATAAGGCAAGTTCCTTCATTTTGTTCTTTGGTTATCATACACATATTTTTCTTTAGTAATTTTAAAATTAGCATTGCCAGATCCCCCATGTATACATCATTTCTGTGTGTGTGTGTGTGTGTTCACACAAACCTGAGACTTTTTACTGGAATAACACTATAAAATTGCATTTTCTATTTTTTAAGGGAGAGGTTTATTTTAGATTCAAAAGCAAGGATTTAATTTATGTTTGTTTGTTTTCAGTATTGGGAAATGGAATAATCTTGAGGCTGTTTTTTAGTATTCTTCATCCACAGATAATTCTAATATAAATTAAAGCTTTTTGATGGACAGGATCACATTTTCTCTCATTTCATATGAGCACTCTGTGACTCTGAATACATTCCATTTTAATTGTGTTATTGTGCACTATAGGAAATGTCTGTGTGGGGCCTGTAAATTTCAAATTTCTGGCACCCATAATTACTATAGACTTGTAGGCTATATTTCTTTTATTGTTTATTGCTCCATTTTTTGTTGTTTTCCTAAAAACTTCTTCACTGTTGTTGATTTGATAGTTGCCCTGGTTGATTGTGCGTTGCCCAAATTCTAATTTGTAAGTTAATCCAATAAGGTTGTTATTTTTGTTCAAGTGCTTTTAAATTGATATACAAATATTCACATTTCATTTATACTACTTTCCAAATTGCTAGCTTCTTTTCTTTTTTTCGTCTATGTATTCATTATTCACCTAAATTTCATAGTTTTCAGTAGTTCCTATAAGCATTGTTTTTTGTACTCTACATGACCACTTCACTAACAATCCTTGCTGTATTATTTTTCTTTATAGTTACAAGTTATTTCTTTCACTACATTTTGCATATGTTTAATTCCAAGATTTATTAGAACTCATAAACTGTGCTTCTCCAAAACCTCAAAATACATAGTATCCAAGAGTGAGCTTTGATTATATTTAACCAACCAATAAAGTCCTTTTTTACTCATCAGAATTACTGATCGAAGGATTTGGTTGTATAATAGGTATGTATCCTGTTGTGTCCCAACTAGTTTTGATAAAATACTTCCTAAAGATTACAGATCTAGAGTGTTTACAGTAGTTTGGAAACTGCTGCTGAACAACACATCTTCTTTCCTTCCAAAAGATTGGATACAAGGCAAGTCCAGAGTTGCTGCCGCCATTTGGTGATCTCAGGACGTCCTATAGACTGCATTGTAGAAAGCAAAATGGAGTCTTTGTCGATATAGTTAGGGCTTACAAGCAAATCTGTCTGGAAGCTTAATGAATTTATGGTTTGAAGCTTAAATGTCCTCCAAAGTCTCCTGTCTAGAAGACTTTGTCCCCAGATGGTGTGACTCCTAGGAGGTGGTACAACATACAAGTGATGAGTTCTACTGGGAAGTAGTTAGATCACTGCAAACCTTTGTTTCCATGGAATTTGAGGACCTAAAACTTTCCTCTCTTTTCATCTTGCCCACATTGAAGTGGGCGGCTTTGCTCCACCTACATGTTCTCTTCTTGATATGTTCCCACACGACAGGCCTGAAAGCAACAGAACCAATGGGCCATGGACTGAGACTACTGTAATCATGAGCTAAAGTAACATTTTCTCCTTAAGATGATTTGTCTCCAGTGTTTTGCCACAATCAGGGAAAGCTATCAAACAACCCTCACTAGATTTTTCAGTTAGTGATTCAGGAAATTCTCTATTGTTTTGGTCAGTTCAAAATAAAGTTTCTGGTATTTCTAACATAGAGACTCAAACAGATATAATAATTAATTGAAAAGTTAGATAATTGTTTTTAGCCTTCCTTAACTTTTATTTGGAGGGAAGACATGATGAAGTCCTTCTACAACTGGCTAAAACTGACTACAAATGATGATCTTTTGGATCTTAACATTAATTTCTATCATTCTTGGATTTTTTTGCAAATCTTTAACCCCTTATTTGGACCTATGTGTGCATGTAGACTTTTAATTAAATGTTACAAATCATATCTGAAAATTTAGCTTCCAGATAATATTATTTATCTCTATATTAAGGTTTTCTACAGAAACAAAAACAATAGGAAAAAAAACATGCAGAGAGAGGTTTCACTGGGTGAGCTTAGAGGATTATAGGCAAAAGAGTCCATAGTGGTTGGCTGTGTATGAGAGCTGAATGGCCATAGCTTTTCATAAAGGTGGACATCACAGAACAAAAGGAAACAGCACCAGTGGCTACTGAAGGAAAAAGCTTGGAAGCTCACTATAGAGTTAGTGAAGTAACTCTGTGTTAGAAGATTCAAGAAACTGTGGACCAAGGTCCAGAGGCCATGGCCAAGACTGGGACTCTTCCAAAACAAGGCCACTTCCTTTTTGTTTTCCTTTTTATTCAGTCCAGAGTATAAGACTATTGGTTGCTGCCATTCACACCCAAGGTAGACTGTTGGTCCATCATCTACAAGCATATCAAGAACTGTGTGTTACTCATCAGCTAGGTGGTTCTTATTCATGTCAATATATCACAATTAATGGCCATAATAATCTACACGCAGCTGGTAAGAGAATGTCTTAGTGAAGTCCATTACCGAGGTAGCATGATATTGGGTTCTGATAATCTTTGTAATACCCTTCTTGAGATCCTGGCTAAAAGCCTGGTGTATTTACTGTGCCCTTTCTCTTTTTTTCTCTATCCAGAGATCAATAATAAATCACTAAAATTCAGCTATAGAAAACTTGCAGCAGAAAACTTTGAGTGCCAACAGCCCTTGGCCCTGTAGATCTCCAAATCCACATAAGTGTTACAGTTCTGGGCCACTGTGGGTGCCACTGTTCGCTATCACTGCCAGATGATGCCTTCAGTAAGCTCCCATTGCTCCCACTAGTTACTACTCCTGCCTGACACTGCCCATTCCTGGAGTTCGTCAGTGGTCAACACTACCCACCTGTCAACACTGTGGTCACTGCCACTGCCAGAAGCATATCTGATGATCTCTGCTGCCTGTGCCTGGAAATCTGTGTGATTGTTGTCCCCATTTTGGGATAAGAATCATAAATAGTTTTATAGGAATTTTCAAGCCTTTTCTTCCTGAAAAATAAATTCTAGATAGATTTATAGGACCACTGGAGGGGGATTTATTGGATCAGGATGTTTGCAGTAGCACAATGCGGAAAATGTAAAAGAGAATCCAGCTAGACCCACCTGAGACGTATGAGAGAAGTTGCTTATGCAGCAACAGCAGTCCTGTGATTAGTCTGAATTTTAGCCTCCCAACTGCCCCAAAACAATCTAAATTAAAGCCTTAAGATTGAGGCCCACTGACTGGTCTGAATTCAATTCTCCTGTTTGGTTAAAATTCAGGTCTACTGAGGACAGGATAGACATGTTCTAGAGCAGGAATGAAACATTCTACAACACTTAGAGCTATCAGGGTGACTGTTTGAAGGCAATTTGACACTAAGACAAGTGGTTGCAGTGTCTCTACAAAAACGGTGGAGCTAAAATGGCGACTGCTGCTGCCTAGGAGAGCAAAACATGTCAATCACAGTTTATTGAGGTTGGAAGACCTCAGAGATGTTAATCATGAGCCCTAGTCCTTCTCTAAACTCTGCCTTGATGAGAATTATTTTCCAGCTACCTCTTCAGTGAGGTAGCAGTAGAATTTCCAATGGAGCATGGGGAATTTAATGGCACCACAGTTGTCAGCCCAGCCATGACTCCTATAAGAGCACTCAGTTACTGTAGGGTTGGCAAGAAGATATTGAGACAAGTTGTGCAGTCCTTCAGGGGACTGACATGAAATGGGAAGAAGGGAGAAGGTGGGAAGGGACAGCTGTTGCTTGAATTCCACCACCCTTTCACCTATCACAGCAAAAGGCAAAAATTGGATTGTTTGTTGTCTGTCTCACTGTTTCACATCCCAAACCTACTTTGTGTTGTTTGTTGAGACAGACTCTCCGTCTCTAATCCAGGCTGGTCTTGAACTTGCTCCATAGTGCAGGGTGGCCTTGAACTTCTCCTCCAGCCTCCGAGTGCTAGAGTTGCAGACAGGCCCTCTCGTGCCTGGCAGCTGCCCCTCCTTGTCTTCCACATCCTTCTCCTCCTGCTCTTCAAAACAACTCCACATCACTTTGCAACCCACTTTTACTTGATTTCCTAAATTTCAACTTGGAGCAGCTTGAGAATTCAACTGTGCCTTATAGGCAAAAAACATGAGGAATCAGACTTATTTCTTTGTGTTTTTCTTCACTCAAAAAAGTAAACACCCAAGCCCTGGGTACTTTATAGATTGAAATCTAACTTTGTTGTTCTAGCTCCCAATGACTGCCAGAGCTTTGTAAGCTTCTTTGGCTTTGAGCAAGAGCCCTCTCCAGATTCTCGACTTCAAACCTCCCACAAAGAATCAGCGACCTTCTGGGAGGGCAAAGCAAGTATTACATATTGGTTCTGTTTTCTGCGTAATTATGGCCTCTCAAGGACTGCCTGCCTTAAAACAGATTTGTGATGTGGTTTATCTGATTTTGCTTGCTGTTCTCAGTGGGAAAATTTGCTTGATGCTTGCCAAATTATTAGTTAGAAGCACAAATTCTAAGTCTGAAATCTCAGAAGCCTCCACCTTTTTGGATCATCTGTTGTTCCGGAGGTAACACTCACTGCTCATAGCTTGGGATGGTGAACCTGAACATGTGGGACAGATCGCCAGAAAAAAAAGGTCATCTGACTCTTTCATCACATTCCGCAGTTGAGGAAACCCAGGCTCCAAAAGAGTAAGTGGCTTTTGTCAGACCACAAAGCAGAGTTGGTACTAGAACCCAAGCTCATTTTCTCTTTCCTTCGAGCTAATAGAGGAAGGCAAAGAACAGAGCAGAACCAAGATCTATAAACTTATGGTTACACTTCATGCTTCATATCAGGAAGAAACATTTTGATTCCTTCTTCCAGTGAATAAGACCTATTGCTTTCTAACACACATCTTGTCAATACCACAATTGTCTCCCAGCATAAACTATGATTTCTTCCAAGTTATTAATTGCAGCTGACATTTCTGAGCCCAGAGCCAAAAGTAATGAGTGTGCTGGAAACCAAAACTCTTCCTAAATCTCAAATGAGGAAACTTGAAAAATTATCTATAAATCATCTTCCAACCTGTCTTCCTCAAGAAGAGACTTAGATGTCTCATATTTGAAAGTCAACATTGTAGGGTTAACAGCTGGATTTATTGCCTAAACAGGATCATTTCTGAGAGCAATAGAGGATGCTGTTAATAATTGCTTCAGGCAATAAGCATAAACTAATACAGGCCTAGGTTCCCTCGTTGCTAGATAAATTGTTTATGAATTAAATAAATAGTCTTCTAATATTTCCTCAAGGAATCCAGTCACTTTAGCACATAAAAAGAAGTATGCACAGATAGAGAAGTTTTTTTTTTAGAACTAATGTACTTTATCTTTCAGAGAAACTTTCAGTTTACATAAAATACGAATAGAAAATAGTTACCATATCCTTGTTGATTTGCTCCTTCCCATTTGTACCTTAGTATCTTGAACTAGTGTGATATTTATTACTATTGATAAGTCATTAATTATTCATTATTATTAACTAAAATTCATACTTAACATTTGATTTCATACTTTGTGCTGTTGTTAATCTATAGGCTTTGACAAATGAGTAAGGAGAGGTACCAAGGGTGACTGTGCCACAGGGTGCATGTAGTGACACTGCCCTTAAAATCTCTTCTCCTTTGCCCACCCCCTTGCAACTATTTATGTTTTTATTGTCTCAAGAATTTTTTCTTTTTGAGAATGTCATATGGTTAGATGTGTGCAGTATGTAGCTGTCTCAAACTGTCTTCTTTCCAATAGTTTATTTTTAAAATTTTAAATCTTTGGTGTTAAGTGGGATGGCATCATCATAAAGAAATTAGAGGTTATTTTAAAGTAGAAAACACAATTTAAATGTTTCTGTGAAAATATGTAAGGAAAGAGAATTTTTTAAGTTAAGCATTAGAAATAAGTTTCATAGAGGGAAAGATATACAAATCTTACTTTAAATTTAAAATGCTTGTAAAAAAACTGGCTACAAATTAGACAGTATTTGAAATCTGAATATCTAAGAAGTAGAAAGCATGGTATATAATTGCTTCTAAGAATCAATAGAAAAAGACAAGAACCCAGTGGGAAAAACAAATAGACAAACTTACAGGAAAACAAAGAAAGTACCACAGTGTGTTAATTAGGTATTAAAAACTTCTCAACTTCACAAATCAAGAATAAAAGTTAAATAATGAAACTGCACATTGTACACATTAGATTAACAAAAATATACATGTATGAGTTTGTAGGTTCCATCCTCAACATGATGGGAAGTAAGGATTATGATAATACCACAAAATAAGTATTTTGGAATGTTGAAATTCTGATGAAAGGTAGCTGGACACGGTTGTGCCCACCTGTAGCTCAGTATTTGGAAGACTGAGTAGGACTGCTGCAAGTTCAAGGCCAGGTGGGCTACATAATGAGTTTAAGGACAAGCTGCACTACCAAACAAGACCATGTCTTAAAACAAACAAACAAGGGGGCCGGGGAGTTAGCTCAGTGGTTCCAGTGCCTGTCTCGCAAGCGCAAGGACCCGGGTTCGATTCCCGGTAACCACATAACAATACTGGGTGTGGTGACCCACACCCAGCAGCAACCAGTACCACATACCACAGTGCCGGACGTGGTGGCTCATGCCTGTAATCCCAGCACTCGGGAGGCAGAGGCAGGAGGATTGTGATGTGAGTTTGAGGCTGAGCTCAGGGCCAGCCTGAACCACAAAGCGAGACCCTGTCTCCAAAAACCTAAAAAAAATTTTTAAAAACCCAAAACTAAACAAACAAACAAACAAACAAACAAACAAAGATGGTAGTATAAATTTGTGCCAGAATTTTGGTGAGTAGCTTGAAATTCTTTTATACTGTTGATAATATACATACTCCAAGAAGCAACAATCACACAAGTATTCTCTTTAAAAGAAACTATTCTAAAAATCTCTGCAACTTTGGAAAGGTTGGCCCCATAGCAGAAGTTCTCCTTAGCAATTATTCTAACCAAAAAACGCTGAAGCACAAGATGCCCTCAGTTAAGCAAATGCACCATAAATTGTTTATACAATAAAATTTTAAATAGGACTGTGACTGAATTATCATGTTAAATTGTAAAAATTAAATTACAAATGGGAATATATGGCATATTACCACACACTTACACGTAACAAAATATTCATATCATAATGTTTAAGCTAATAATCAACACAAAAATTGTGCAAAAAATAATAACAATATATTCAGAATAACATCAAATGAGAGGTGTTACAAGAATGATGCTGAGAGCGTTGAACCCATATGTTACACAGTATTAATTTATGTGGAGATATTAAATGAATTCTTCCAAATAGTCACAAATTTAAGTTTATAGTTACCTAGCATGTTATTTTCGGTTACTTTGAAGTATACCATATTTAAGCACTGAATAAGTTTTGAAAGTTCTAATCTCCTATTTCTTCAGACTTCCTTTTAAGCCTGCTAACGACAGGGAAATCTTATGTTATAATTTTACACAGAAGAGAGCAGAATATTGTTTGGAAAAAAAATCAGTGATAAGATTCCAAGTGCTACATCTCTACTCGTGGGCAGGAGACACCTGCGACTGTTGAGTAAGTCATTCGGACGGGCCTTGACTGCTGCATCTACAGGCTGGGGATTGAATGCTGCGGCTGATCACAGTATCAACATTCACTTCAGAAATGGTGATGAATCCATTGATAAACATATGTGAAAACATTTTATAAAATACAAATCAAACAAACATTATGATGGATGTTGTATAGGTATAATGATTTTGTTGATATACATCTTTTCATGTCTTCTATCTTTGTCCTCACTGAAATATTTGTGACTGAGCAAAAAACAAAATGGGGTAAAGAAAAGTGAAAAAGACTAATTCATAAACTATAAACACAAAGTTATTATATATTGCATGTACTCTGTACAAAATATATGTAGTACATGTAATATAGTATTTGTAATGCAAATAAAAATTATCACTTTGTATTTTTAAAATTTTTGACTAGATTTAGATTCTGTTATTATTTAGCACAGATTGCCAAGTTTTTCTAATATGTAACTTACAATTTAATAGATCTTCAGAAAAAAACACCTTTAGAATGCCATTTTAAATTAGCATATTTAGATTTTTTAAGTTACTGAAAAATCATATTTTTGAAATTTTGCCAAGTATATGATCTTTATCTTGTATACTTATACATAAAGTGGAGCATTTTGAGAATACAAGTACATACAACTGAAAAAATTAAAATTAAAATAACCTGAAATTTGGAATATCTTTGCAATACTTTACATACAGGCTGTGAACCAAAATAAGAGCTGTAACAGTAGAATTTTTAAAGATTGATCTAGAACTAGTTGTGCACGCCTGTACTCTCAGGAGGCTGAGGCAGCAGGGCCTCTATGAGTTCAAGACCAGCCTGGAATACAGAATGAGTTTAAACACAGCTTGTTCTACACAGTGAGACCCTGTCTAAAACAACCAACCAACTAAAGAAACAAACAACAAACCTCAATGATTAAATAAGCAATATCAAAAGAATATGACTTTTAGTATCACATTCATTTGATCCAACTATATATATATATATATATATATATATATATATATATATATATATATATATATTACGGCATTAATTTATATGGAGACATTAAATGAATTTTTCCAAATATTTACAAATTTAAGTTTAGAGTTACCTAGCATATGCATATATATATGTGTATATTTTATATCTTCCCTTCCACAGCTTGAATCTTTTGTCCTCTAAATCAGTGACTGCTGGGGTATAGATATGAATCTCAGAAGTCCTTAGAATGAATCCCTGGGGTAACAGAGAGAATATTAGATTATACTATTTCAAGTTATCTTTATCTTAAATTTAAAAAACAGTGAGTTATACTTTTATGCAATATACCAATACAATCAATCTATATTCTCTGTTAGTCTGTATATCAGATGGTCATATTCCTGTTAGATTGTCAAAGGACTCTTACAGAAAGACTAAGGGGTCTACAATCTAAAGTGGTTGACACACCACATCTTTAGTTAATTTCAGTTTATCCTAAACATTCAAGTATCTAAAAAGCATATATAGGTGGGGATGTCACTCACTGGTGCCACCACATGCCTTGCAAACACATGGTCATGAGTTCAATCACCAGTACTGCAAAAAAATTAAAATAAAATAAAATGCAAATATCAATATATACCCCAAATATCAGCATATCTTTCCAAAATATATTATATCTTGAGAGCCTAGTTAATTATAACAGATATTAGCATAGAAGAAAAAAATATTTTTTCAGCTTTCTGGCATCCTTTTTTCTATCTCTATGTTTATGATATGTATATTATAGTTATAAAATACATGCACAAACAAAAAATGTTCTGAGGATGTTCGGAATCAAGAAAGATTTATTAAATCAAATGTTAGCCATGTTTACTTGCATTAAAATGTTTCAGTGTGATTTAATCATCTTCTAGGCATCTATATTATCGTGGGCCTAGAGGGACACTCATCACTTGACTGGTATCACGTGTTCCACTTCATTCTCTACCCCTACCCTCAAGTTTTCTCAACCTGTTCTACACAGCCTCCTGCAAATCACTCCAAACCTCCTCATACTTGTAAGGCCTTGGACATAAGTATTCACTTTAAAAGCAAAATACTCAAGGACACATCTTTTGAGGCTCTAGTTCAAATACAGTCTTAGCAAAGCATCTCCAAGCCAAAAGAGGCTCTTTCTCCCTATGCTTCCTGGTACCTGGGTAGTTCGTTATTACAATAGCTATGACCACCATCGATTACAAAGCCCCTTTGAAGGGCAAGCAAGCATGTGACAGTTGTATAAATCTGTTCTCTCACCAAAACCAACACAAAAATTTAACCCCAAGTTCAAGATCAGTCAGCTAATACAGTATAGGGAAAATATTCTAACTGTAGTTTCTATAGTCCCAGAAACTCATGCATTCTAGTGTTTCTTAGCAACATCTTTCCTGCCATAATTATCTATAGTCTTGTACACTGTGACCTGAGGGCATTCTCATTTGCATCACAAGTGCTTAAACCCATCTCTGTTAAGTGATGGGCACCCTAGAACTGTCATTGCATTAAATGATTGGAGGAATGAATGAATGAAGAATGAATGAATGCTCAGTGAAGGAGTATGAGAAGCAAAGATCTGAGAGTGTTAGACACCTGATAACTTGGTATCAATTCCAACAGTAAACAAATATGGATATAGTGAAAATTCGATGTTTATTTTAAATCTATTTTTCTTTGGTCAGTAATTGGAAAATAGTAACTGCATCCATGTATGGGTTATCATGTGATAATCTGAATATGTACATATTGAGTGAGCATGCAAATTAATTACTGTCACTTCCCATGCTTACCTTTTGGTGGTGAGAACATTTGAAATCTACTCTTTTACCCATTTTTAAATGTATAATACATAATTACTAATATAATCATGACCCCAGGTGGTGCAAGGTACCTAAATGTCCATCCATAGATAAAAACATGCAGCATTGGTACACCAGGAAGAACGAAAGAAGGAGATTCTGTCACCTGAAAACTGTGGGCAAACCTGGAAGGTCCTTTCCAAAAGGACAGGAATCAGACACAGAAACGTGAGCGCTGTGACCTCACCTCTCCATAGGCTCCCAAACAGCTGAACGCATAGACTAGAGAGTTGAGGTTGGTTCTCAGGTGTTGAAGTGAGGAGATGGTGAGGAACCCAAAGTGCTGATCAAAAGGTAAAAAAGATCCAACAAAGCAGGAAATATGAGTCTTAGTGGGCTCATGCACAGCACACACACTATTCAGAATATATTTTGATCAAAGCTTTATCTGAATTAAAGTTGTTGATTTGGGGTAACAGTGCAAATCAATAAAGCAATCAGCATTTATTGGGAGCTCATTGCTCAAACGTGGACCCTACGGGATTTAAATATAGAGTTAAAGACATGTATTTCTCTTTCAGTATTTCTTGATTCTTTTGTTCCAGTTCTCTGAATAAAATTGCTGTCCTGATTCTCATACCAATAATGTTATACTTTATCACTGAATTCACTGTTTCTTCTTTTATTTTGCCTGCAAATCCATGCATAATTCATTAAGTGGTAATTTAAGAAAGAAGAAAACAATGTTCCTACTTTCATTAAATTTAAAATCCTGTGGGTTAGTTGGTAGTCATGAAACACAGTAAAATTAAAACTCAGTGTTATAACTGTCTTGATAACAAAGAGAGATCGTATTTGAGTGTCAAGCATCATATCAGTGTAAATATATTCTGCAGTCATATACTCCTGCTTTTACTCTGGTGTTTGTACAGCCATTCACTCAGCCTCTTGAGTACCGATATGTTCAGACTGCTTACAGTCTGCTTATGCCCCGTGCAGTGGACAGACAGACAGGGTTTGCCGTGGAAAAGATGCTCCAGGGCTGAGAAATTCTGAATTTCTCCTAGGTTTTTTCTTCCTTCGTAAAAAATTGATTTAGTGTTGAACCATGTCCTGTTTCATTATTTTTCATAAAACATCGTTTCTGTTTCCTATTAAAAGTTTAGTTGACAATAATTCTAATAATTTCTAACCCATACAACATACATACATTTGTAATAATACATAAGTCTCTCAAGTAATCAAAATGACAAAAATTATGGAAGATCTATGTATGAATCTCTGGTCCTAGTAGATATTTTAACATGTTTGGTTTTGTTACAATTGTTTCCATGAAGTTCATAAAATGTTAGCATACTGGGCTCCTGTTTTCAGAACAACCTACTATGTGATAGAATTTTCTGGGTCAGAGAATTTGTTTTCTTAGCACATTGTCAAGGAATCTTTAAGTTGCAAAGAACAGTATTTATTCTTGGTCTCTTGTTTTTTTTTAATTTAATCAATTATATAAGGAAAATAAGTATTAGGCATTCTGTGTTCTAATCATCTGAAGATACAGTATACCTCTAACTACTATTTAATTTGATAATTTTAGGATCTATATCAAGCCTCATGTTTCAAAATACCCATGAAGACATCTATAACACACCAGAAAAGGAAGAAGAAATGAAAGTTTCTACATCTGTCTGGAAGAGGTTTATACAGTCAGAGAATCTATTGAGTCTTATTGTCTTAATGTAGCCCAACTATAGAAAATACCATACACTCCCTTGGCACAGTCTGAGATAATTTCCTAGCAATGTGACCTTGGGCAAGTTGATTTCCTTCATTCTCATTTGCAACATGGAGAAAGGAACTCTCCCTCCACACGGATGAAGTGAGCCGATGCAAAAGTCATGAACAATGTATCTTATGTAATAAGGGATATACACCTGGTAAATGTAAACTGAACTGTATGTAAACTGAACTTTATCCCCAAGGATAAAGATTTTGAATTAAACATTTTTGCTGATATATCTGCAACATCTACAGTAGTGGTTGATGCAAGGTAGGAGTTTAAAATGTGTTGAATAAATAATAGGAAACTGTATTGCAGTGAGACGTTTTAATATTTTTGTCTAATGTGTGGAACTATAAAATAAATTGTGAGTCTGATCCCAGGTCAAAGTGAGAAATCCAGTGAAATCCATTTCAATGTGACAACTGAAGGTTCCTCAGGCAGAGAGAAAGAGCATAGAGTCAGATATGAAGGCTACATGGAACATTGAATCTCTCTCCTCAACTCTTTCAGAAGAAAGACTAAAAATATGACTCTTGGGACGTTAGAAAGTAGGAGGCCTAGAAGAACAGAATATAACCCTTCATGTGGTGAATTTGTATCTGTTCCTGCCAAGACTGCAAAATTAGTGTTGGCAGTGATGTACACAAGAGCAGAGTCAGCTGGAGTGAGTGGAAAGCACTGTGGGTTCCTGAAGTGAGGAAGCATGTCAAGAAATGGCTCCACGACAGGGGCAGCCTCATAAAACCCTGATGCATGCCACCAGCCACTCAATGCTGTTTCACATACCAGAGACTGGATTTCCCAGCAGCTGACTAAGGCTCTTTTCTCTGGCGAATGACAGACACTCTCGAGCTGTACTTTCCCACGTGAAGCAAATTCACCAGCCCTGCATCTTACTCTGGGATTTCCTCAACTGCTTACCCATTCAGATCATATGCTAAACTATCCAGGATAAAATACATCAGCACGATAACATCTTGTTCAAGGACATTTTCATAAATTGCCAGGATTGTCTGGGTCTGAAAGCTCCTCTAAAGTTTCATGTTTTCTGGACAGAAAATTTAGAGATGAGGCTTTGGGCAAGGAACTGGGTCATGAGGGTTCTCATCTCATCAACAGATGATCCATTGATGGGCTCATAATGCGATACATTATAGAGGGGGTGATGCAAATGTAGGAGCCAGTATTTAGTTGATGATAATGGTTCTCAGGGGCATGCACCTTTCCCCCAGCCCTTCCCATCCGTCCTTGTCTCTCTCCTCTGCTGCGTGCTCCTACCATGATATTCCACTTGAGTCGATCCTAAGGCAGCAGAGCCAGCCTACCATGAACTGAAACCTCTGGAATCATAAGCCACCATGAACTTCTCCTCCCTTAAATCGTAATTGTTCATATTTTGTAACAGTGCAAAGCTATTAATATGGGGACGTTACTAAGGAATTAATCTTCTCTGAGTTGGCCCACTTTTGTGATGCAAAGCTGAGGCAGAAGTTGATCATAGAAGCCTCTTTGTTAAAGATATCTTCCTCAGCTTCTAAAGTACACTGCAACATGGAAGAAAATCTGGAGTATGGCCCCTCAAAAAAGAGAAAGATGAGACTAAATAATCAGAATATGACTGAGGAAACAACTGAGATGACGTTGGCTGAAGAACAAAGAGAAGAATATGCATAAAAAGCAAACCTTTCAGAAATGCACACTAAAATAGTTCTGCTAGAAATGAGACAAACAGAACAAATCTGTCACTTTCTGGACAAAATGTATAAAGAATATGGTGATGATGAGTTAGCTCTCTCAGTTGTATTTGTATTCATGAAAGAAAATGCAGCTAAATTGGTTGCTGCAGAGTCTAATCCTAAGAGCAAATATTGATGCTACTGGAAAGATGTCACACTACCTCATCCTGATAGTCCGAACAGACTTAGCCCATCAGCCTGGAGCAGGACCAGATCCTAGCAGAAAGGCAATAAGATCCTGTAGAT
This sequence comes from Petromus typicus, assembly GCA_004026965.1. Classification (NCBI taxonomy): domain Eukaryota; kingdom Metazoa; phylum Chordata; class Mammalia; order Rodentia; family Petromuridae; genus Petromus; species Petromus typicus. The sequence continues at coordinate 27,357 of PVIR01009108.1, read as the reverse complement.
GAAGGGTATTGTAAACACATAATAGGAAAGTCAATCTCAGTAGGTCCTTTCCAGTCCAGACAAGAACCCAATGAAATATTATCACCCTTGCTCTTCAGAGGAACCAACAGTGGCTCAAAAACTTGACTTCCTACTAATTAAATATATAACTGATTAGTTTCACTTGTGGACAGCATCACACCTTCCACCTACCCAATTCAGAGGATGAGAGATAAAACAAGATAACACTGGTTAAAAAAATAATTGGAAAATTAAACTTCCTATGCCTATGAGAAATATTATTATGTACAAACTTTTCCTGGATGAGATAGACATTAAAATCTTGGTCATGTGCAAAATTGTTCTTAATTTGAGAAGTTGTTCAACCTTTTCTATTTTTTTTTTGCCCCAAGACTCTCTGCATCTGTGTCTGCAGAGAAAAATGAAATATAGTCATGCAAGAGGCTATTTCTTTAATTTTCTGGGTTGTCACATTCATTCAGCATGAAATTTCCTACAGAAAGTCAATTTTGGAATGTTCCAAACTTAATTAGATCTTGCAGTTTTGTGATCTTCATTAAAATTATCAAATACTGAGAAGCTAATAAAGGATCAACCTCTGGGTTGTGGAATAACCTAATATATTTATACCTCCGTGACATCCTGAATTGGACGTGGGCACTTATGAGCTCCTCTGAACCAATCAACCAACCATACTCACCCAATTTCAAACCACAACAGGCTTTGCTTAGATGGAGATAATATGATATGTTACATAATCCAATAAAGTTTATCAATACTACAAGGACAGTTCAGATAAGACATACACCGGTGTAGTAAGTCTAATTAAGAGCATCTCTATGATAAACAAAAGCCCTATCTACTGCTATCATGCAATTATTCATTTAAGTCTATTGTTAGAGAAAGAATGAGCAGTAAACATCTTCCTTATTAGTAATCTCTCTTTTTGATATGTGCAATTTAGCCAAATAATACATATCATCCATTCAGTATTGCAAAGGATATTTCAATTTGGAGACATTTTTCTTAATGTAGATTCGGGGGAGAGACAGTAGTGAATTTGATCGCTTCTTTGTGTTTCACTTTGTCCTTTTGAATTGCTTCAAATTCATTTCAGAAGCATTTTTGCACCTTGTGAAGTGAAAGAACCTGAGAAACAAAACTGACCACAGCAACACCATCATTCTAGCAGTGCTTGAAAGCACACTGACCCCTCTGAGTCCTTAACCCTTTGATGGAGCATCACCTATGCACTCAGTAATTCGACTTTGACTGATAATAACACGTAAGAGTCATATATGTGACCCAAGTGTCATTTTGAAGGTGGAAACTAGGAAAAAAAACTTCACAAATATTTAATAGTTTTCCTCTTTTTCACTCAAAGTCATGCACTATACATTTGGAAAGATGGTTTTTTCATTCTTTTGGAGGAAACTCTGAGTTAGAATGTACTAAATGGTTTTCTAATTGTAAAATGAATATGGGTGGACTGAGATAGCCAAGACAGAGTCAACCCCACCACATCTGGTCTCTTTTGGGATGAACAGAAATTCTTGGTGAGGAGTATAGTCTGTATACAGATAAAGCACTGCACATGAGCCATGACAAAATATTATTTTTTTCTGTATAGTTTATATTTACCTGTTTGTTGAAAACATCCACTTCTAGTTGAGATGGTTGCTTAAAACTTACTTGCAAGAGCTAAAGAGAAAAGAAAACACTAAAATACATGTTTGGTGTAAAACTTTTCAGATGTGGAGCACAAGTGGTATTGTTTCAGTTCCAAGAAGCAAATAGGCCTCAGATCTACATGAAGATCTCTTCTCTCATCTACATACAGAAAATTGCTGTTTTTTAGTGTTTTCAAGAATGGCAGATTTGATCTGGGTATTTAGCTCAGTGGTTCCATAGCTTGTCTTCCAAGGGCAAGGGCCGAGGTTTGATCCCAAGGAACCACACAGCACAACATCAGGCATGGAGGCTCATGCCTTCCAGCAATCAGAACCACATACTGCAGTGCCAGGCGTGATGGCTCATGCCTGTAACCCCAACACTTGGGAGGCAGAGGCAGGAGGATTGCTGTGAGTTCAAGGCTGAGCTCAAGGCCAGCCTGAACTACGAGTGAGATCCCGTCTCAAAAAAAAAAAAAAAAGAATGACAGCTTTGAAAAGAAAGGAATAAATCATGCTTGCCATGGACAGTGATGATCTCATGCAAGTAGCATCAGAAAAGGCAAAAATAAAACAACTTCTTTCAGTGGAAATGACTTGGATCAGGAGCAAATTTAATAGAGAGCAAGAGCACAGAAGTTCCCCTGGTGACAGCTATGAGCACATTCTTGTGAGAAAACATGAAGGACACATAAGGGAATTTCCCAAAATAAGTAAGGAAAATGTTGGCAGAAGGAGCTGAAATCAAGTAATGTATCTATTTCAGTCCTGAGTCATTTTAAATGGTTACTAAAAGTTAATTGTGATCTTACTGTTTAATCATAATGGGTTGAACTCATCATTCCACATCAACTTTTCTAGTCATTATTCGATATGTTTTACTTGAGTAAATACTACTTAATGAAAGCTAATATGTTAGGTCAAAATATCATTTATCTTTTTCCCCAATGTGTAATTTTCATGATGCGTTTGAAATGCTTTTCAAAAAATATGCCTTTCATTTATTTAAGTGTTTCACTTTTATGGCAGATTGTGAAAATCATTGTATTTTGTATTGAACCAATATTATGTGCTGCTAGCTCTTTGAAATGAACTTGTTTATTCTCCTTGCTACATGGTTCTCCTGTATATTGTCGACCCAAGCTAATTTTCACTTAAGACTTTAAAACTTCTAGCTCCTCCAGAAATGAACAACAACTAAAAACTTTCCCAAGATCAAACAAGGATAAAATCCTCCCCTCTCTTCTTAACTCATTGATTTATTTATGCACTGTTGATTTATTGGCTCCAATGCACCAGGAATCCATAAGTTACTGGTGTTCTCAGATGGTCAGTAATCTCATAATTGATTTTGATCCCTACAATTAGATTGTGCGCTATCAGGATAGGGACAACATTTCACAAGTCTTTGCAAACTTGCTTAGTGTTTAATTTCTTAAACATAGCAGTTATTCGATAAATGTGATAAATTTCAGCCAGATTCTAATCTTTAAAGAAAATGGCAACCAGATGCTATTCCTTCAGCAAAAACCGAAAGACAGTATTTACACTGACTGAAGACCCCTCTCATGTATTAGCCTCACCAGAAGTTATCCTTGATCATTATGATGATTCATTAAAATAAATTTGTGTTTCCCAATGTGTCTATAAGGAAAGAGTCACCATGAGAGCAGAAGGCATCTGTCTGTGCTATTTTCCTGGTAAGTTACAGAACAGACACTGAAATCAGGCCTAGAAGATGAGTGAAATCAGGAGTATTTTCAGGGAGGGAGGGATTCTGTCTCTGTAGTTTTCTTGGTAAGTCAGTCAAGAGAAATACACCTTAAAACCTCTCTGAAAATGTCATATTTCTCTGGCTTTTTCTATTATTCTACCTTTCTCTTTTTGTAGGTAGCATTTCAATGAAATTTATCTTCTCTAGCAAACAATAAATATTATTTTCATGCTTTAAAGGGTGATAAATAAGAAGAAAAATATTCTCTGTTAAAAAACAAAAAAAATGTTTAAATAATAAATATGTCAAATAATGGAATGCTTTTTATAAGAGCAAATATATTCAGTAGTACCCACACATATCAAAATATTATATCTCGATTTTAACAACTGAATTTGTTGCGATTATTTTGAAACTGAAAAATATTGGGAAGCATTTTATATAATCAAGAAATATACACTGAAAAGAAGTGAGACACTAAACTGATTTTCATAGAGACTAAATAAAAATAAAATGGAAAGTAGAGGGAGATGATGAATTGTAAAAGTATCACATATTCAAAATAGTTCTTCACTACATAATGACATTTATAGTGCAGTATTTGTAACTAGTAAGTATTTCACTGGTGAGACAAAATCCCTAAAATCCAAAAAATGAAGGGGAGAAGGTCTGTTTAACTTACAGGTTGTAGAGCTATCACTTCGTGAATATCTGGCTCCAAAGCAAGATGGCATGGCAGACAAGCATCACAGAGAAAAGAGAAAACACTTCATGGTGGGCAGAAAATAACAAAGCAACAAAGGATGACTCAGCTAGTTCTCTCCTATATATTTTATCCAGGATACTTAGGGCAAGTATCACTCACACCTTTAATTCTAGTTCCCTTGAACCTATCAATGCACTGTGACTTAATTCTAGAATCAAGCATTTTAGATTCAGCCACCTCTGAAAGCCCACTTGTATGACTCTATAGGCCTTGGGAGACATCGAGAAATACATTATAACATTCTACCCCTGCCTGTCCAAAGATATATTCACATCCCTTCTTGCAAAAGACATTTAGTCCATCTCTAAGAGTTTCCAAAGTCTTAACAGCTCCAGAATTACTGAAAAGTCCAAGTCCAAGATTTAATGCAAATTCTTAGCTGCAAAGTCCTGTACAAATGAGAAGAAAGTTAAACTCTTCCAACTTTCAGTGGTACAAGATAGACATCTCCATTCCCCAAATCACACACAAGGGAGTTAGCCATGAGTGGAAACAAAAAAAGAAAACCCAAAAGCCAGCAGGACAAATATTAAATCCCACAGTTCCATTCCCAGGATATCCAGTAATCTGTGGCAAAGTTTGAACTCCAGAGGTCTTGAAAGGCTGCACCCCAATAACATTGCTAATTTTTGTAGCTCCTGTGGCTTCTCTCTTGGGTCAGCTCCATTACTTCCTTGCAGTTTCTCTCACACAATCTATGTTTCTGGCTTCTTTAAATTTCGGTAGTCTCCTCTGTGCCCTTGGTTTGACACTTTCCCTCTCAGAAGAACACTTCTTGTCTACACAGGACATCTTCAGAAATCTTTGTGGAAGTCTTTCTCACTCTACAACTCTAGCATTCTGCATATACCTAAAGCCAACACAATGAGGATGATACTGAAGTTCACTGCCAGCTGAAGCAGTAGCCAGGCTCTTTTGCTGTAGAGTTAAGTGCCTGTGAAGCAAATCCACAGCTATCCTGAAACATGATACTCTGGGGCTCTCTTATCAAAGCAAAGTCTCACTCTTGCATCCCTGGGGTAGCAACAGGGAGAGTCATGCTAGTTATTGTGATGCCCTCGGGCTATATTTTCTGTTGTCTTCTGAAATACTTCACTTTCTTTTGCTAGTATTTTAAGAGGCCAATTTATCCCGTTTCATCTTTTCAGGCTACAAATTTGCTGGAGCTTCCTCTTTAGTCAAACTCAAAATGTTTTAGATCATTTTTCTGGGCTCTTTGCTCCTGATTCTCTATGTAAATTTGGTGAAAAGCCTTCAATTGTAGCTATGCTTCATCTTCAATGTTAGACTTGCCTTGAAATGTCTTCTACTAATTAGTCTACAACCCTTAATCTCAATGTCAGGCAAAGTCTCTGGACTAAAGCAAAATGCAGAAAATTTTTAAGATACAACACATGTCATTTGGAGTCTAGCAGTCAATAAGTCCTTTCTAGCAGAAATATCCTAGGGTTGGTCTTTATCCCAGAATTTCTATCAGCCGACTGATCTTCTGAGCTCTGATCATAATGTTCCATCAAGTACAGCTGCAGGTGTTTCAGCTGTACATTTTTAGCTGGCATCTCTAAATCTTCCCTAAATATTCTCTTTCACACAAGGTAGCACTAAATGCTTCTAAGCCATGTGGTCAGATACAGTCACAGAAATAACCTTACTCCTGGTACCAAAATATGTCCTACTTATTTTTCCCTTCACTGAGATAAAATATCTGACATTCAAAGTTAGAGGAGGAAAGATTTACTTAGCTTATAGTTTACAGAAGTTTCAGTGCATAATCAGCTGGTTCCAAGGCAATGTGTCATAACTGACAAATATCACAAAGGAGAAAATAGTTCATCATAGGCAGAAGATAGCAAAGCAACAAGAGATAACTGCAAACAGCTCTTCTGATCCCTTATATTTTATGCAGGCTACTTAGGGTGGATTGCATTGACACCCTTAATCCTAGTGCCTTTAAGCCTAGCATTGCACTACGATTCAATCCCAGCATCACACACTCTATCTAAATCCAGCCACCTCTGGAAAAGCCCCACCTATGACTGACTGCACAAGGCTGTAAGGAGACATCTAGACACAAACCATAATGATAGTGAATTGTTTGTTGAAAACCACTCTTCAAACATTTTCTCTAACTGTTTTCCACACCTACAGAAGTTGAACTACAGACTTCTGAGGCTACAAGAGCTCCTACAAGAGAGGGCCTTGTTAGAAGTGTTCTCCATGAGGGGAAAGAGAGGAATTTTTTGTAGTTCCTATCACATCTGAGGAGGTATAAAGAATTATGACTCATTTTTCTTATTTTTGCTACTCAAGAATTCAGACTCTGTACATAACACTGGGAAATAATTTCTACCAAAGTTCAATGTCTCTTTTCTAAGAGAAAAGTTGAATGCTAGAATTATCTGGAATAATGGCTACATTTTGTCAGCTATTCTTAGTCTGAGATTTAGGTTTTCCTACCTCATTGCTAGTGATTATTCAAGGGCAGGAACTTAATGTCATTGAGATGCACTTAAATCTCTGTCGTGTTCGACATGAAAACCAAAACTGATAATTACGAATCTAGTCACTGGGGAAATGTGTTAGCCAGATGGGTTATGTGGGTTGTAACATCTGGTTTACAGGAAATACTTCTTGTTTGAAATCAATCTATACCTTTAGTCAAACCTTATGAGGAGGAATTGGCAAAGATCCTGGAGACACTGGGCACAAGCAAAAGGAATCAAACAAGGATAAGTGTTCAGGAACTGCTTTCTCAGAAAGCAGCAGAAGAAGATGAAAGTCTTTCACCAAAATCTTGGTACAATTTAATGTCTAATTCACCAAGTGCTGGGCATGGATCCTATTGTGTAATAATTGATTTGCTCATAGAGAAATCAGTAGAACTTCACTATGGAAGCTGAGAATAAACAAGAAGGGCTGCAAAAGCTCAGAGATGGAAATTATGGAGATCTGATTATGAGTCACTATTGTGAGGACACCAGACATTGAGATAATACAATAGTTATAGTAAAAATGTCTGCTATTGTTGCTGATAGGCAAGTCTTTCCCAAAGATCCTGACAAAAGATAAGGAAAGAATGGGGAAAAATGTTTATCACCATTTAAAACAGAAGGGAAAATTATCCTCTACAAGAAATATATTTTATATAACATATCAAAGGGACTCTAGTGATAAAAACAGAATTAATGAGAAAATTAAATAGTGATACTAGATTCATGATAACTACACAAAGAACAGCTGTGTTGTTGAATGTCAAAAACCAAATGGTAAAACAAAACACTACTAAAGTATATTAGTAAGTATTGAAAAGAAACTATGAAGTATGGAGAGAAAATATTTACAACAGAGGTATGTGAAAAAACATGACTGGAAGAAATAAGGAACCTACATTAGAGGAAGAAGACAGACGTCAATAGATGAGATTATTTACATATGATGTCTTATACATGTCAAATATTTCCATATTCATCTCTACATTTTTTTAAAAATCTGAAAGTCTAAAAATATATCCCATATTCCATGAAGAACAGAAAAAAAGCCAAGAAGTTTAAACAAGAATAAGAATAAAGATATTTAATATTCATGCTATCATATTTAAAGACATAATAATGCCACAAAAATTTTAATAAGGTGTTATAAACATAGATGTAAACAAAGAGGCCAATGGTAGAGACACAGACTGTCCCCCAAACATAAACAGCATTGAAGAATACCTCTCAGTACAGCCAGGTACATACCCACTCAGAAACACAGAATGCCATCCTATTTGGAAACAATGAGCTGAGGTAAGTATGTGAGCAATCCACACTACCTCAGGATGGGCCAATCTGATGTTTGGTTTCCTTGCTAGGAAACGGTGTGAAGGCAGAAGACACAAGGCATATGGTGATGGAAGTAGAGATTATAGAGATGCATCTACAAGTCAACAATATGAAGAGAGCTAGCAACTGTCAGAAATGAAAAGGAAAGGAAATATATTTTCCCTCAGAGACAGCGCAATGCAGCCAACATTTGTATTTAGGACTACTCACCTCCAGAAATGTACCTTTCTATTGTTGAATGTCACATGGTTTGTGTTGATATTTTTTAAGTTCTAGAAAATGGTCACACAAGCAAATATATAGAGCTGGCTAGAAGATAGATTGTAGATAGATATAGTAGATAGAGTGGTAGAGTTATACAAGGATGCCACGCTGCACAGTTACAGAAAATGCGATGTTATATTTTATACAGATAATATTTCTTTATATAAAATAGGTAAAATAAATTAATAGGCAAAAGATTAGCTTTTCCATGATTAATTTTTCATGCTGAAATTAAGAGCTACTCATGCAGAAAAAGGAGACTCATTTCACACTATACCAAATTTAATTTTAGATGGATCAATAACTTACATAAGAAAATAAAAACTTTAAAATGTTCAAAGTAAACATTAAAATAGCTCTATAACATGGAAATTGGTTATTAGTTCTTAGCCACAATATATACAAACTCAAAACAACCTTTCAATGAGGTTGTATATTTTGAAATTAAAATAATCCATGCAACAACATAAACAAATTAAAAATGTGAAGAACAGACTAGGAGTGATTTCGTATGAAGGACTGACCTCTAAAATATTTTTAAACTCCTATGAATTAATAAGAAGTAAATAATGCAAAAGAAAAAAATCATTAAAATATATGAACAGGTAAGTCATAAAAGAGGAAGACCACCTTATTCATGAAGATATGTGAACCCTTGTTTATGTTCCAACAAATAAATGAAAACACATAAAATTTTATTTTATATCCTGAAGATTAGGAAGAATGAAGAAGTCTGATGAGATTAAGGATTGGCTAGAATGTGAGCACATGGGAGTTCTCACACATTGTTAATGAGGATGCAAATTGGTACAAATTAGAAAGGCCATTTTGGCAATATCAGGTAAAACTAAAGACATACATCCTCATAATTCAGCAAATCCACCTTGAATTGTCTTCCCTAATTAAAACTGGGCACAAAAGACCATGAAAAACATGTTTACTATGCACCATTTGTAAGAAGGAAATACTGTCAGCGATATAGATGATTATGAAGATAATGTATTAGCACATCAATATATATGTATGAAGTTAAAAATGTATGCATGATGCACTTATATAGCCATATATTTAGAAATTAACTTGCATTTGCATAGAAAAATATTATAGGTAATAACACTGACTTTTTAGAAAATAATGCCATAAAGGACCCATGATTCCTAACACCTTCACCTGAAAGGGGAGAGGAGAGGAGAGGATGATGGAAGGGGACAGGAAGGAAGATGTGCAAGGGCTGAGATAGGTTATGGTTTAGTAGAAGGAGCTTGGTATTGTACTTCAATAGATGTGCTAATTGTGGCTTCTTTCAGTTGGGTAAGTTAGCTATTGTAGGACTCTGTTTACCCATTTCCAAGGTGGGCAGACTAAAATTTAATTGAAAGTGTTCAGTGAAGTGTAAATGAAGAACCAATGCTCAGTATACTGACTGTGAAGTGCTTAGTCCATGGGCCATGAGAAGTAAAGGGTTTTTTCTATCTCTCCCATTAAGCAGCTGGAAAAAGTTAAATCTACCCAGAAACTATACCACCTTAACTTGCTGGATAGAACTGAACTCCTCTTGATTTGGTTCTTTTAAAAAAATTTCAATAAAAGTAATTCTGAAAAGAGATTAAATGCTTTTGGTATAAGGAAAGATGCAGACTAGAGAGAAAATTGTATGGGTTCAGTTTCTTCCAAAAATCCATTAGAATGGTAGGTGAGAAAGTTCTCATGGCTCTTTGTTTAAACTCAAGTGACATTGAGGAGATCTGTGGTCCAGGCCCCTCACCCTCAGTTTTAGTGACCTTACTCTGAAGTACTGAATGGTACACCCAGCAGGGTCAATTGCAGACTCAAAGACAAGAATTAAAATCAAAATTCCCTAGTGCTATTGGTGCTTATTCCTTGCAGTTCAAGGAATACTGTGGTTAATGGTCCACAGCCTGCAGGGTCAATCCTTTAGCAGAAGCAGAGTTAACATAGGCATTCCCTAGGCCTAGAAACAGCACTGTCGGTAGTAGGAAGCTTGACCCTCCCTTTTTCATGCCAGGAAATTCTTGGCATACTGCCAGGATCTGATATTTATGGTTCTATAAGCACTTGGCTCTGAAAAGTCTGAGGCTGGAAAATGGCCTCTGCTCAATGGCTACTGCCTGAGTCCTGCAGGAAAAATCACCCTTTAAAAGAAGACAAAGGACAAGGCTCATGAGAATGACCTGTGTCAGGAGTGTCATCAAGCTGTGAGGAAAGTGCGTAGCAGTGAAAATGCTGTATAAATGTGTTTCAACAGAAGTACTAAAATGGTAAAATAAAAATTTAACTTCAAAACTTTAAATAGTATTTCCCTTTCCAATGCATGAAAAGAGAGAGATTGTTGCTGGCGTTATTTATCAAAATAGTGAAATGAAACATAAATTTTGCTCCAAAATGAATAAAATGCCTTGAGCTTTAGGGGCTGCAAGGAATCTAGAGAGCTTCTTTCATCTATTTCTCTCCTCTTTGTATTAAAATTGGTCTTCAGAGCAAGCCATCAGTTATTTTCTTATTTTTTAAATGAAAAAATTGTATACATATCTGTAGATATAATATGGCCATATGTTTAAAAGTCTTCTATTACCATTTTTGGATAAACTGTCACTTTTTTTCTAAAGACTTAAAATTAAGCATAATGAATCACATAGAATTTCTAATAACTGAACCAGAAATAATGGTTATATACATTTTCTAAATATTTCATCTCCAAGGTAACCTGTTTTTTCCTGACAGGCTACAGGGGCTGGAGAGAAGCCAGAAGATGGAGACAAGATGAAGTTATATCCGAGGATGAGGCGGCCACTGTGATGGATGGACTGTGAGAAGAATAAAACAATTCATCGAAATCAATGTCACCAACCCGCAATTGAATCTCAGAATTGCTGCCCTACCAGAGATGAGAGGCGAACATGGCACCCATTCTCTCGTGGATGCTAGCACCCGTAGTCAGATTGGAAACTATTCCTTTAACCTATTTGTCCCAAGAACACTCCCCCACCAGCCTGCAGCTGCAGCTGTCACTGCAAGATAACCCTTGATTACAGTTTTAAACTCTTTATTGTCACAACACTAGAAAACTGTTTCTCTTTGGGACAAAAGATACCATTCTATGTCTGGCATGGTGATCTTAGTAGTAGCATTTTCATATACAAAATAAAGTGATTCTTGACTGCTGGAACCTTAAAGAGCACGTTTGTGTAAAGTTAAATGAATACTAGCAGTGAATTACATATTTGTTTTTCCAGAATAGGAAATGTGTTACACCTGAATCCCATGGTAAAAATTCCCCCAGAAAATCTCCAGCCTGTGAGTTTGGTGTAGAACTGCCAGAGAGGTGATGGGGAAACTAGGCTGTGCTGGTTGAAACTGATGTATTGGTGGGAGTTTGCAATGCTATTGGAGGGTGAGATGAAATCTCTTTTCCAGGAGGATTTAAAAAAAATCCACCTTGCATGCCCAGAGCTGTTCCCACCTGAGGACAAGGCTGATGCCATGCTTTGGCACTAGAATGTTGTCCCACAGCCTCCTGTACCCTGAGGTGGGGCTTTGACAAGGAGATGCACCAGGGGGCTGTTACCAACTTGCTGTAGAGGTCCAGCCCGGTTGGAGGTGGGTCACTGGGGACATGATTTGGAAGGGTCCCTCTCTATTCCTGGCTCTTGCCTCAGTACTTCTTATGCACCATGAGGTAAGTGACTTTTTTTGCTGTACTCTGCTGCTGTGCCATTTGTGCCAGGGAGTCAGCTGACCATGGCTATAAACATGAGCCAAACATAAACTTCTTCTCCTTTAGGTTCAGAATGGTGGGTACTGTGTCCAGGGCAGAAAAGTAACTAAGACAGTTAACAAGAAAATCACCTCAAAGCTAGCCTGGCCTCTGTATTCCACACTAGTAGTGTGTTAAAAGACATTAGAAAGATTTCTCTAACAGTCAAGAGTTTGTAAGAGGCCAAAACTCAGTTATCAGTCCAACAAGGTCCTAAAATTATTGAATTTACACTTTGGCTTTTTTCCACCTCCCTCTCTTTTCTAATCTTACTAGTTTTACCACCACCATCAATGTGAAGACCTGATCTCTCAACAGAGAAAGCCAGGCATCTGGAGACCACTCCCAAGGAGAATACAGTTATTAGGAACATGCATTAGTATTCATTTGTTCAATGAGAAGTCAGCATATTCCAGGTTCTCGGCTACACATTGACACATAAGCATCATGACATCCTCATGAAGGAATATTATTTCATTTATGGATAAGAAAACTGAAGCTTGGAGGTGTAACTTATTCAAAGATAAGCAGTGAGTAGATCCAGCTTTGCAAGTGTTACTTTGAAGTCTGGACTAATAATACTACATTCTACCAGCCTACATTTAACAAGACTGTACTAGAAAACAACTGGTAGATGTCGGAAACTCAGGCCAGTCAAGGTGTCTGAATCTCATCCTTCCATTAAATAGGATTATTTTCTTTGCTTTCTTTTTTGTTTTGTTTCCAAATAACATTATAAGAAAGAAAAGAAAAAAAATTGATGGTAAAAAAAGGAAAAAAAAACTTACATATTTAGGAGTAGGGGTTTGTAAGGAAGTCAGGGGAATGGGAAAATGTGAGAGTGTAGTTGTGTCATATACAAGTACAAATTCTCAATGAATAACAATATTTCTGTGTATATATAGACACACACATGCTGCAAATAACTCAGGGGATAATTTATCAGTTGTGCATAGTTCATATCAATCTAGATGAAATGATCAGCAAAGGCATCTCATCAAGGTGTCTTCTGAGACTTGGAAAAAAATGTGCCTTGTATGTGAAATCCACTCTTCAGAGTGGTGAGAGTGTGTGCAGAAGCCTGAGGCAAAAAATGGATGGAGCAGAATCATCCAGCAGGATAGTGAGGGGTAGGCAGCTGGAGGATCTGGAGGCCACATGGAGAATTTGAGCCTAATTCACTGATTCAAAACTATTTTCTATTGCCTAAACAGCAGTTTATCAGTGTGAACTGGAAAGACTAGATTCATGTACATGTAATGGAAAGTCTGGTTGTAGGAAAGTAACAATGTTGAAATTGAGGGAAAATGCTTTGGAGTAGATGACTTTTTAAAGCATGCACTAATTTGTATTTTTCAACAGGTGTGTGGAAAAGAGTTGTTTGTTGTATTTTGTTTGGCTCTGTTCTTTCTCTTTTGAAGGAAATACATAAAGCGAGGTGGTTGGCAATGAGAGGGCCTCTTATTCCAAAGAGAAGCCCTACAAATGTTTTAAAACTTTTATGCCAAGCCCCTACAAACTTAGTTCCTTTATCCAACTTAAGTGCTATGGTGGTCACTGGCACCAGTTACCTCTGTATTCCTATTATCTGATCAACCCAAGATGGGATGATCAGTTCCACAGTTTCCTGACCTCTTTTCCAGGTGGTGAAAACCACGTGACTCATTTCTGGGCAAGACACCCATGGAAAGTTTTGAAACGAACATAGATTCTCTTATATAAAAGTAAGACACAGAGATACCCTCTACAGAGGCTGCTACTAAGCAAGGATGCCTTTGTTGTGCTCTGAAACCCACTCACACATTTCCTTAGAGTCTGCCTGCCATGTGCTCACCAGGCAATGTGAATCCATTCCTGGGATATGCAAGGTTCCTCTGACAGCTCACTGGACTCTGAATGAGGACTCCATGACAATCTGGCCAAACTGGGCCACAGCTTAAAGTGCAGCCTCTCCTTCCATGCTCTCTTTCACTCAGAATCAGGTTCACATCATGTTCTGATTATTCTCGTAGCCTCTGCCAGTGACTTCCTGTTTTCTCTCACAAGGTCTTCATGGTGAATACTGTTTACCTCGGCTTTTCAGAGAACCCAGGCTCTCAAGAGAGGTATCATTTTGTGATGCTGTAAGAAAATTTCTCTCATACATAAAAGGGGAAAATCAAAGTCCAGAACAGTGTTAAACTGTGCTATTCATTGTGTTAAAATGAAGAAAAATAAAAATATAAGTGCTTATTTGCTCTTCTATGCAAATATTGTGAATATGGGGATGGTTACAGAGACACTGAAAGCAGATGGAAGACAAGGATGAGTAGAAAATATTTTAACTCTATGTTCTTTATAGCATTTTTATTGCTAAGTGAGTAGAGATGTTGCATGTATAATTTTTAAAATAAAAAAATTCAATATCTTTAGAAGCAAATACCCATTTTTGCAGGTTCTGGTTGCTCTGAAACTTGTGACACATATTCTCAATAAGGCAATTCAAGGATTGGAAAAGCTTTTTTGTAAGTCATGAGAAGACACCAATTACTCAGCTCGGTTGCGTGCAAGAGTCCCAAAGCAGTAGCGACACTCCTTGTGAAGCTGTGAAAACTATTTAACACCCTTCTAACAGGATTCTACCACCACTCACGATGCACTTGGCCACATCAACACAGCCTCCATTCAGAATCTGAAGCTAATGACTTCTGAATTGATTCTTCCCTAAGTTTATCCAGAAATCTAACCTTGATTCTAATTCACAAATTTGAAAGATGGCAGGTTCAGATAGTCTCACAATGGCCTGAATTAATCTCCACTACAGAAGGTGGGTGTTTAATGAGACACTCGGCACATCATTTGAGCCCTACAGTGGATTTCTGGTTACCTCCAGACAGTCTGCAAGATTGTGATAGTGGTGAGAATGGATGCCAAATTGTAAATAGAAATGTTTTATTGAGGTATGATAAATAAAATGTGTTTCAGAGATAGCAAATTTTTCAGAAAATGAAGTCTAGAATCTAGTGTGCTATTTCACATAAGACAGAGCAAAGAAAACTATTTAAGCATGGTTAGGGGTGAAACAGCTTGCATTGTGAAAATGAAATATAGTATTAAAATTTTTGAAATTTTCAGAAATCTGACATGCATGGGAAAATAGTATAGATGGCTCTAACAGTTATAGTGTGAAAACTGAACACTATACAGTTAAGTATTCTAAGCCTCCCCAAACTATCTGCCAGATCTTTAAGCAAGAATCATTTATATCACAGAGAATCTGTGTTCCACAATAAAAACTATCGCCTGAAGACAATGACCCTATTAACTCTCTTGAAAGTTTTAGAGGTTTTCAGGAGCAAGGATTCATCATTATTCAGCTCCCACTCTGTCCTCATTCTGTGCTAAGGACGTCACATACATGACCTCCAAATTTCACAACTCTGTATGAGGTGTTTTTTTTTTTTTTTCCTTTCTTATAGATTGCATCTTGCAATTAAGTGAAACCAACAGGCAGAGTGAGGACTCCAGCCCTGTAATCTGACTTGGGGGGCCATGACTTCTCTTCCCTATGAACTATCTCACAAGGAGATAACAAAGAAGGCACACAGTGTCTAACACTCAGTGTATGTCCAACAAATGTTGGTCTGCTTCATACTTGTGTTTTTTAGACAGAAAACTCATCAGCCTGTTCCATAGTTGTTCAGCTATAACAGTGCTTATAGCTCTTTGGGGACTGAGTTTGTTGTAGGTCCAAGAAAACCAGAGAGTGTTGCTCTTTCTACACCATCTGGGTCATGTCTTGCAAACCGATTGGAGCCAGTGCCAGTGAGTCTGACTCTGGAGGGGAGATCTCGCCTTGTAGACACTGTTCACCTTGTCATACTGTTCACTCTACTGGTAGTGCTTTGAAGGTTAAAAATTAACTCACAAGGATTCTTTCACCACCAATACTAGAAAACTAACATGCCCTGGGCAAGAATGCCTAGCACACCAAGGGTGGGCATCACCATGGCAGTCTCTAGTTAACTTTCATGGAGCTTGAGAAGAAAATTGCGCTGATGTGGTTGGAGTATGTTGCATAAAATATTAAAAGACTAAGAGTAAATACTTTAGCCTTTTTTGATCAGGACACTGAATACCATGATATATTATTTAAAATTTTATTTTATGATGTGATGATTGCTATAAAGCAGTTTTTTAAAAACCACAATGTAGATTTGTTCAAAATTAAAAGTGAAAAAAAATTAACTACACTTATAACTTTCTATCTTTATGTTTGTAATGTACATAAGTTATGTCTTTTTTAAGTCCTGTAGGAGAACATATACTCATTACTCCCCATCTTGCCTGTCACTAAATATATCTTTAAGATTCTGTTTTATGAGAACATAGGATTATATCTTCTGAAATTGTGACTTGTAAGCAACAGCAACCTGGTGGTTGAAGCAGAATAATTTTTTATGAAAGATGTAATGGGAACCTTTTGAGTGAAATGGCCTGAGAACAGTTGGAGAACTCACTATAAAAATTTACTCCCAAGCCTCTTTCCCAAGTTGTTCTGCCAATGACAGCACTTCTGGATGTATCCATAGCTTCCCCCTCAACAGATAGAACAGTCACTGAGTCCTGGATGACACAGAGACACTGCCTCTCCTCCCCTCTGACATCACTCATCAGGATGTAGGTTGTATAACCCTGTGACTTCACGTCACACCTTCAACAGAAAGTCTGTGGGAGAAATATTGACAAATTACACTTCGGACAAAAGTGCTCTTCAGAATGTACAAGAAAATAAAAAAAACTCAATATCAGAACCACACAAATAATTCAATTTTTTTTTTAGCCAACTCAGGTTTTATTCTGTTTTCTTTACAACATTGTCAAATGTCATCCAGTGTTTGGAAGTTCCATTTTTATTTTGGTGAAATTACTTTTCTTTTCTTTCTTGAGTGATACATTTAAGTACACATTAGATCACAGTTACTCATAGAAAACTTGTACCTAAACATGATATATCTTGATTCTTATTTATTATTATTATTATTATTATTATATTTTTTATTTATTTTTTATTTTTTGGTTTTTTGAGACAGGGTCTCGCTTTGTGGTTCAGGCTGGCCCTGAACTCAGCCTCAAACTCACATCACAGCAATCCTCTTGCCTCTGCTTTCCCAAGTTCTGGGATTACAGGCATGAGCCACCTCGCCCGGCACTGTGGTATGTGGTACTGGTTGCTGCTGGGTGTGAGTCTCCATACCCAGTATGGTATGTGGTTATCGGGGAATGAACCCAGGTCCTTGCGCTTGCAAGACGGGCGCCGGAACCACTGAGCTAACTCCCCAGCCCTCGATTCTTATTTTTTCCCATTCCTCTGCTCTTCCTTCAGCCACTCTACTCCCTAAAAAATATAAGCTTTGTTTCCATTTTTCCTTTTTACCTTCAATTTTTTTTCTTTCCTTTCTCCTACCCCTCCCCTACTTCCCCTTTCATTTTGAACATGTTCTTCCTATTTCACAATACTTACATATCTTGGACCTCTTTTACACCCTCAGTTTCTCACTCTAGAGAAATAATACAGTATGTATACATGTATGTTGTATTTATTTCACTTATGAATATGGCCTCAAAGTGCACCCTTTTAGGTATAAATGTCTCAAGTTTATCTTTCTTTATGACTGTGTATTACTCCTTATTAAACATTTTTAAAAACTCACATCTTTATCCACTCATCAGTTGATCGACTTTGGGGCTATTTCCAAGATTTAGCTATTACAAACTGAGCTGCTATGAACATCGGTGTACATATTTTTTGTTATGATATGATGCTTTTAATTCTTCCATGAATATACCCAGGAGGGAAATAGCAGGGTCAAATGGGACCGCTAATCCTAGCACTTTGCCAAATCTCCACACTGATTTCCACAGTAGCTGCACCAGTTTATGTTTTCACCAACATTAGAGAAGGGTTCCTTTCTCCCTACAGTCCTACCAGCATTTGTTTTTAGGTGATTTCTTCATAGCACACATTCTTTCTGTAGTGAGGTGATAAATCTCAGTGTTGTTTTCATGTGCATCTCCTGAATGACCAGTGAAGTTGAACATTTTTTCATATGTTTATCTGCTTCTTTTTTACTGCTATTCATTTCAGATGTCTATTTTTGAATTAGTTCTTTAGATTTAGGGTGTCTGGATTTTTAATGTTGTTCCTATGTTCTAGATAGTAGACCTTTACCTGAAAAACAAGTAGTTAAAGTCTTTTCCCATGCTGTAGGTTCTTTTCACTCTGGTGGGGGCCATTGTCAGACAATTGCCAGGTTTGCATGCCTATAATCCCAGCACTCTGGAGGCTGAGGTAGAAGGATCACTGGAAATCTGAGCTCATTTAGTGCTACATAGTGAGTTTAAGGCCAGCCTGAACTGTTTAGTGAAACCAATGCCTCAAGAAAGGCATTGTACAAAAATAAACAAACAAAAGAAAGGCATTGTACAAAAATAAACAAACAAAACATAACAGAACTAAAATGCAGTGCAGGGGACAATTTATCTAAGTAGACTTTTCTTCAGAGGACATAACAATGCTCAATAAGTACATGCAAAACTGCCCAAACTCACCAACCACTCGGAAAATGCAAATCAAAACAACAATGATATATCATCTCATTTCAGTAAAAATGGCTTCTGTCAAAATAGCAAAAGATAACAAGAGCTAGTGAGGATGCAGAGAGAAGGCAATCTTTGCATACTGTAAGTGATAGAGTACTATATATTAGTTCAGACACTGGAAAATAGTCTAAAGGTTTGTCAAAAGTTAAAAACAGAGTGTCATATGGAGCAATAAATACAGTGCTTGGTATTATCCAAAGGAAATGAAATGAAACACGTAGGCTGAAGAAACATTTGCTCTTCCTATGTCAGTGCAACACTATTCATATTAACACATAAATAGAAATGACTGAATAACAACTGATGAGGAGGAAAAATATGGTACGTATACAACATGGAACACTATCCATCTCTAATAAAGGGTGA
Source organism: Petromus typicus (assembly GCA_004026965.1). Classification (NCBI taxonomy): domain Eukaryota; kingdom Metazoa; phylum Chordata; class Mammalia; order Rodentia; family Petromuridae; genus Petromus; species Petromus typicus. The sequence continues at coordinate 8,339 of PVIR01009108.1, read as the reverse complement.
AACCTTGCCACTGACTATAACTTGGAAGGTATAGGCAGTGGTTGTATTCAATTAAATAAGCTGCATACAGAGAAATAAATACCAACCTCTGAGCTCATTCATATGTGGAGTCTAAAAGATTCAATCTCATGAAGTTGAGCAGAGAATGATAGTTAACAAAGGATAGGAGGGAAAGAGAAAGGATGGTTAACAGGTGTTACATTATATATAGACAAGGAAAAGCCATTCTGGTGTTTTATTGCAGAGTAGGATCACTATGAATGATTTTCATGTATGTGTATTTTTTTTAAAAGCAAAAGAAAGAACTGGAGGAGACATACATATTAACCCTGATTTAAATAACTCATCATACATACAAAATCAAACATCATGTAATATCTCAACTATATACAATTTATATGTATCAGTTAAAGTAACAAATACATGTAATATTAAAAATATCACAACAAATGTGGCAGTTTATTTTAAGTGAAAGGGACATGTGACTCTGTCACTGTGAAGGGAAGCTTGAAAAATGAATTTCTACTATAGTGTTTTCCCCTTCTGCCATAAATGTAGACCTGACTATTAATGTTACCAACTCCTTAAGTTGTTTAGTAAGTCAGATGTTTGCTTGCCCGGCAAAAGGAAGAAAGAAAAAGTGGAACACCGTCTGGTTAATGATGTCCTTTGCCTTTCAAGGTGGTGTATATTATATAGCTCCATTGGTATGAAGTTAATTCCTAATTTTGAGTAAATAATATTTCAATATAAATCTTGAATGATTGCTCAAGACTGTACAATTGTTTGTAGTGTTGCCATTATGTCTATAGATAAATAATGGCCATAACACTTCATGGCTACCCAAGAGCCATTTCTAAGCAGCATAGTTTTTACCAGCGTGACTTCCAGAATGTTGTAATGTGCACCCATCAAAGGCAGCATGTAAGGGCATCTCATTTTTCACAGCATGGTCAACGGTCTATCACTCAAATTCAATTTTGCCAACCATAAGTGTCAATTTAAGGCTCCAAATTTAACTACTTAAACTGTAGGTTGACACTAAATATCTTTCTCCACATGTTCACTCCCTTTCAGGTAACTAATTTGTTATATTTAAATATGAGATTGCAGTGCCTCTCACAAATATAAACTGTTGGTTTATTAGATTTAATTTCTACCTGGAAAATCAATTTGTTTTTGGAAAGTTGCTAAATTACTACCTTGAAGTTGTACTAAAAGTTGCACCCCTTTGCTGGGAAAGATATTTCCACAAAATAATTATTTTTAAGTAATGTCACCAAGAATATATTGGCTTAAAGTCAGGGACCACTTACATGTATTAAGAGTCAGGCTTCTGGAGAAGAAATTGAAAGCAGAAACATTGGCTTTTTTGTTGCTTTTGTAATATTCATAATGACTGTAGGTTTACTCGAAAGGAAGGATCTTCATAAAACTACTCCAAGGGCAACATAATTTATCTCCTTCCAACTTTATGAATTGGGAAAATGTGGCAATTGCGAGTCCTTGACACTTCAGTTGCAATATTTTATATTTCAGCATTTTTCATCATGTGATTTGTCATAAAAATGGGCAACTGGGCAAGTAGAGATACAACCTGTCTTGCTAAAGGTGAGATCATCTAGGCTGGATGCATTAAGACCAGAGACCTATGTGTTCCAAGTCTACCCAGACTCGACCCCACCAGCAGAACGGACAACCTTTCTAGCCATATGGAATTGGATTTAATGGGAGCAGATGTCAGATCTATCCAGGCAAAGGACTTGAAGGAACCTTCTCGGTAATTACAGAGCAGATGGATTTGGGGACAGGTTAGCAAAAAGAACAGTTCTGATAGGTCAGCTTCTTTCCTTCATCTGGCAGTTCTGTGAGCATTTCCTCTTTTAGAAAATGATGTTGAGAGATGATGTACTCCCCCCAAAGCAGCCATACAGAATCCTGATTCCCTCAGGTAACCTTGGCCTATACAGATGTCATGAAAAAGTGCTAAAACAATGTGTGGAGAAAACTTTTCCCTCAAACCAAGTTCTTTAAGGTTTTGTTGTGACTGCATCTCTGGCATATCTACAAGTATGCAAAAAGTAGGTTTCAAGGCATAGATATTTACATATCCACATCTACAATTGTGCCCATCAATACAATCACCACCCACAGAGCCTCACTGTCCAAGGAAAGTGAAAGATTTGCCTCCATTAAGTTTGCTCACTGTGTTGCAACCATATCTGGGGGCTTCTCCTTATCTCAGTGTGACGTCCCTTTGCACACGATGTTTTTTTCCAGTGACTGAAAAGTGATCTCTGCAGCTTGGCAGCCTGCACTGCAGCACATTCATTCATTTCTTTCTACACACTCTTCTGGACATTCCCATTGAGCACGAAGCCTTTGAAGTCCATGGGGGCATAGAATTCAGCTGACAGTACACTGGACTGGAGTCCCTCTAAATAAAGCCCAAGCCTGCTTGGGAATCAAAGCATCTTCCCTGTAATTGGTGAGCACTATTAGGAAAAAAAAAAAAAGACATTTTCTTGGCTACATATTTTGTTAACTTGTGTTACAAAGAATGTCTCTACTCTCATGGATGCCAAATTTTGCTCAATGTGTGTGTGTGTGTGTATGTGTGTGTGTGTATATATATATATATATATATATATATATATATATATATACACACATTTTATGGATATATACACACACTATATATATATATATATATATATGCTCAATGTATATATATATATATACATATACATATACTATATATATGCATACACTATATATAATATATGCTCAATGTGTGTGTATGTGTGTATATATATACACAGACATTATATATTTATATGCTCAATGTGTATACATACACTATATATATATATATATATATATATATATACATACATACACATATATTATAATTTTTGTCAGCATTTTTAATTACAATTTTTACTTTAGTTTCTCCTGGAGTTTTTAATTAATTTGTGTAAATCCTTTTTAAATTGAGATTCATTTACCTAATGTTCAATGTCTACATTGAGTTCCTTAAGGTAATTTCAGAAAACAGGGTCAGTTTAGGAAAAAATTTCTTCTCTGAAAGGGGTAAGAGCTGTGATGGGAGGGAATTTGGAAATGCAGAGATATAGCTAATTTATTACCTTTCTAAAGTAGCAAAAGCTGAAATATCTTACAATAATATCCCTTGGCTTTCAATTTCTCCTCCAGGACACTAATTTAGGATTTGAAACATTTGGCCTGTGTTACTATTTTTAATTCCCAGTTATAAGTGTACCTGGCCTAAGGAACACCTGGGGTAATTTAATAATAAAGCAAGACACAGAAGATGTTAACAACTGGCATTAGGGCATAAAAACACAGAAAATATATAATGGAATAGCAATTGCCAAATGTAATACAATTGCATGAAAATGCAATTAAATCAGTTTGGATAAATAGCTTCCAGGATATAATAGCAAGAGGAGAGAGTTCATTTCAATGAAGTGAAAATGGAAAAAAAAAAAAAACCCTGAATAAATAATTTAAAGCTGGAAATGAAAAAGTTCCATGTGGAGTTTAGAAGACAACTGAGCTCATCTGACCTTGTGGAAGTCAGTTAACCTCCCGGGGCCTTCCCTTTCCTTATTAGGAAAAAGTGAGGACATAAGGGAGAGTTAGATGGCTGATCTCAAAGGTTTATTCAAGTTCCGAATTTCCCTCCGAGGCTTGGCCAAGAAGGAAAATGTAGGGCATCGACACAACAGTAGTGGTTCTAGAAATAAATGCACATACACAAACAGGGCATTTGGATTTCATAGGAGACACTGATTTTATCTGCTTGGATCCTTTGTCATACTTTTCAAAAATAAAAAATAAGAATATATACCTGCAATGGTTGAACTTCCGTTTCTCCAACTTTTCATGTGAGTAGTTTTCCCTTTTCTAGGCTTTTCTTTAAAAACAAAGGCAATCTGCATATAGATAAAATGGCCCACGTGGATAACACTCTACTGCAGCTCCAGCCTCAGTCACCTTCTCTACATTTCTTTCCATATGCTGCATTTCATTCACCTGATCCTCCAGGGGCAAAGAAGCTGGCTGGGTGCTAGCTAATGAATGCGGAGGGAGAAGGAAAGCATGAGTTATTGCAGACTGGATGGATCGTGGATCATGGGTCAATCAAGCAAGCGCTCCAATGAGAGCATTCAGAGATTTAATTCATTTAAACCATGAAGACATGCTGAAGCAAGAAATGCTTTCCTGAAGCATATAGACACCGATCAACCAAGAGACCAAGGAGGGACATTTGGTTTATTATACTTACTAACAAATTTGTGGAATCTTGAGGAAAACTAAAGTATTTCTAATCTCAGTGTCTTTTTTAACCTGCAGTATAATATACACCAAAAGATAATCTAGCCTATTCTCTTCATTGTCAGGTATGGATGCATTTGTCATGTTTATCTACTCCAGTGGAGCTTGTCAGCCAACAGGAAGGTTAAACCAGACCTTTGTAGATGAAAAGAACTTGTCCAATATTTTCAAGCTTAGATTTCTAATTGGAAATATATTTATTTGCTGGTCACTTGACAATTATAACTTTTGAGTACTTAATGACTTTAATAATTTCTCCTTAGAAGGTGCATGGCAGGGAGTATCTGGTAATTAAAGTCACTACAACACTGTAGCAGAAAGACTGTTGATGGGCTTTGTAGTCAGGGTACCTCAGCTCCACCATTTCTTGGCTATGTGACCTTAAGCAAAGTCCCTCGCTTAGGCAAAGTCTCTCTTTCTGGGTATTAGTGTTCTCTTAACAATAACATTTAAAATGCCCAGTGGTGACTAAATGTGCTACTATAGGTTGGGTATTGGAAAAGATCCTGGAACATAAACAAATACTACATGTAAGCAAATATTGAAAGGAACATGCTGTGAGAGAAGACACTAATAGCAATAAAAATAGTATTTCATTTAACTTGAAGGCTTATATGGTCTTGAATCACATCCAAAAATCACAATTGCAGAATATCGTGCTTAGTTTCTATTCCACTAGACAAATATCATCTTTGTACGAAGTAATTGATCCATTGGACAGAGTTCAAAGAGAAATCCAACATAAAGCCCCATCTAGCTGATTCATTGTCTTAATCTCAGAAACCAGTTGTGGTCATTATGTGCTCAGTAAAGTGAAGTAGAAAGTATCCAGGTCACATTCAAAGAGTGGCTCCTGGGTTGCACCTTTCAGAAATCAAGGGCTGTAAAAGTTATAGGTTTTTATGTTATAAACTTTTTCCAGTGCTTGTGTGAAAGCTCATTAGGTCTTAGACAGCTTCTTCCCAGACTGTGCACCAGACCTACTTTCCTGATAATGATAAATCAAAACACAAATACAGTTGGTCTAAAAATTATCTTTGCCTTCATAGTATTATATGATTTCTTAAAAAATTATATTTAACTAAAGGGAGTGGCTTGATACTAAAATTATAAATGAAAAAATCCTAATAGCATCAGCCAACACATCTCTGAGGCAGATGAATTGCAAAGGGCTTACAAACATGTAAATCTAAATTGGCTGTGCTATGAAACCAACAACAATGAAGTTATTCCTGAGTTCAGATCAATGTCATTATGAAAAGATTTAGTCTACATAAAGCAATCTCTATCTGGAACAAATAGATACTTTTAAGCACACAGAAAGTCATGGAAGGGGCCAACTCTGTACTTCTAAGAGAATTTTATCTGTCAAGGTTTTTATTGTGTTCCTCTGAGAACCAAGTTTCACAGAGGGTTGATATGCATAGCACATGATACATATTTGACTTGGAAAACCAGAAGCCAGAGTCTGTTGGAAGGAAACTCTACAGGAGTCTAGTGCCTAGTAGTGACTATGAGAGTAGTGACTATGAGAGAAGCAAATCAACTTGCTTATGCTTTGAAATTTATTAAACATTTCTTTTTCTTGCTCAGAAAATCACTCATTTCATTCAAAGCTACAAAAGACATATATATGGTAATCTAATGTTTGTTTATCTAGTTAATGCTTGAAAACAATATTACCAGAGGTGAGCAGGTTGTATTCTCTGTATCAGGATGTATTCGCCTATGAAATTTTTAATATTGAGGAGTCAGGAAATGAAAAATAAATTATAGTGTGTTCCTATCTTTCAAGTTCATCTTAAATGAATAATATCTGTTCTATATATTATGTTCAAGGACAAACTCTTTCTTGAAACTGTCTGTGTCGTATATAATTGAACAACTCTTTGAGTGCTTTTGGTCTAGATGTCATATCAAAAGACAACAATGTTATCTGTATGAAACCCTCAAAATTATATGGCTTTGGGGAAATAGCAAGAGACTGAAGTAGAAGACTCAGCAAGAGACAATGGGCTCACCATGAAGAAGAAAGGAAAGAAAGGCAGAGACTACCATTGGCAGGAAAGTACACAAAAATCAGTCAACAATGTCATAATCAGCCTATGGAGAATGTATGACTTGCCAACAACATAACTGTTAATGTGACATTGGGTTATTGAAAACAATGGTTTTAGAAGCATTCCTGTGATCAACTGAGAGCTGTAAGGTCTTACTCAAGCTTCATAGTGTAACGTACGTCAACAGGTAGGTTCTCATATCATTTGAACACTCAGTCACTTCTTGTCCATACAGTCCTGAATACCTAGCCTAGAGGAAAGGAGGATCTGGGAATCTTGTACTGTAAATGCTCAGTTCCAAAGTGACAAACATTATGTGGCCTTACTTCTACATAGGAGGCAGAAAGTAAAATATACTGTACTTGGGAGATGGCTAGAAATAATCACAGAAGACAAATGAGTAACCCAGAATGTAACACCGAAGATGACACTTAGACACTGCTCTCCTGGAGTCATCTAAAATGTTGGATCACTGAAAATCTCTAAAAGTTTATGCCTCTGAAAGTCCCTATGTACTAACTAAATGAGTGCTAAAGGGATCAAGATCTTAGGCTCCATCCCTACAATAATTTGCATTTATCTTCATACTGTCATGGCCATGGATAGATGCTTTTTTTCATGCTAACAATCCAAATAACCTGAGTAAAATAAATCATGACCATTTTATAGCACCAGTTCCCAAACCCAATTCTCAATGGGGCAACAGGGCAAAAGCTGGGCACCACTGTGCCTATGCACAAACTATACAGCAACAGACCAGCTCTGAGGCTAGTGATCAGAGATCCTTTATCCTGAATATGCACAGCCCCGGCTGTCAGCTGTTCCAAAGGGGTACACTGTCTCTGTCTCCCAAAGCAGAGAACAGACTTTTTCTTCATTCCAGAAAGAAGCAAAATTTCTACTTCCCAGTGATGCATGCTATAAAAACAGCTTTGGGGAAAAACGGACAGTAAGAAAGTCACGACCTCTGTTCACAGCACACGCAGACACCTGTGGAGAATTATCTTTCAATGCCTTTCTACAGAATACATTCGGGTCTAAATATCCTTGGAAAAAGACACTTCCCACTTATCTACATCAAATATTATTATCCAATTTTAAAAGGACATTTATATGTTATTATTTTTTCTAAATCTTGCTTAGATTAATTTGGTGCAATTATAACCCCTAAAATTCAGGGATTTAATATAAAACACTTCATTTTTAACTTGTATCAATCTATAGAAGGTTGTATTTCATAATGCCTCATAAATGGAGAAAATGCTATCATTTGTAGTTGTACCATGTATAACATAATTTTCTCAATTACCTTCATGTTCAAAGAGATTCATACATAGACGTGTCACTGTCTTCTCCTGGGAGTGACATGTGTCATGTTTCATTAGTAAGTGTGGATTTCATGGTTTCATTTAATGGCAAAGTGTTGAGAAATATAGGAAGGAAATATAATATTGAGTAAGCATTTCTCTCTCGGTTATATTTAATTTGAATATCCACTTATTTTCTATTTTAGCAGCTATTCTAATACCTTTCTTAGCATAGGTTACCAGATCTGGTTTGTCAAGATTCTGTAGGAGTTTTTAGATGATTTATCCACTCAGTCCTCTAGAAATTTCTGGTTTCATCCAGAATCCTGTCCTTCTGTTTTTATAATGTTATAATCATAATATCATGATTGTCATCCTTTACATTGGGGAAACTATATCTTCCATTAGGCAGAAACAACCCAAGTGTCCATCAACTGGAGACTGGATAAAAAAGCTGTGGTTCTTCTACAGAATGGAGTACTACTCTGCCATAAAAAATGATAAGTTTGAATCATTTCTACTTAAATGGACATACCTTGAGGATATCCTCATAAGTGAAATAAATAGGTCACAGATAGGTACATATCGCATCTTCTCTCTGGTATGAGAA
>PVIR01009107.1:8412-54466 GCA_004026965.1 Petromus typicus | reverse complement strand
AAAAAAAAAATTTTAAATAAATAAATAAATAAAAAGTCTTGTCTAGCTTTAGGAGAGGAAAAACTAGAATTACAATTTTTGGCAATATGAAAAATAATTTGGGGCTATTTCATTATTGGAATAAATTGACAAGAAACATCAAATGTTTTGATTGCCAGTGAAAGGGAGAAATATAAAGAGAAATGTCATCCTGGAGCAGAACATTTATTTAATCATTGCAGTAAGATGTCTCAAAGTGTTACACTGAAGAACTCTAACTTAGTCTGACAAGCTGATATGCATCAGGCAATAATTAATTTATCTGTACTCTTCTAGAATCTATATCTTTTCACAACATCTCATTTCTGGGAAAAGACTTTCAGGTGTTTATAACCACATTAAAGTGTGAAAGATAGCCTTTATTCTTGTAATTAGAGATCAAATAGAAAGATCTGAAGTCACTGTGTACACCTTTTTCAAAATATTTTTAACTTCAGTCATTTCCACTCCCTGTTTTTATCTTCTGGGTTAAAGCTCTCTCTGTCTGTGGTGTGTGTGTGTGTGTGTGTGTGTGTGTGTGTGTGTGTGTGTGTGTATCATTAAGTGGGTGCTCATCAATCCAATTTCATCTGCAACTCTATTGAAAAGTACAGTAACTCTCTCAAAAGTATAATCATTACAGGAACATACTCAAATCTGTTTTAAAGTTCCTTTTGAGGAAAAAGCTCTTTTCAATGATAAACAGGACATAATAGGCCTAGGTAGATGCAGTGTATTTACTTTTCATGTTCCCTACTTTGTTTTGTTTTAAAAGATTGAATAGACAGCTAACAAAACATTGATATGGAGTTAGGCACACTGGTGTCAAGGCCACCTGCTTATAGGAATAGTCTGCTCTCTTGAAAAGGATTGTGTCTCCGTGTCATGCTGAGCACTTCACTACTCCAGATTTGTCGGAGATTTTTCCTAGTACTTTATAGATACCTAAATGACAATTTATTGTGGAAAATGAGAAATGGTATTTCTGTGAAAGATGCTGATGAGAACAATATGCACTATACCTTTAATCTTTGTTTAGTGTAAACAGTAGCCAAACATACCAATTTTATGATTTTCCTCAATTAAAATTCAGCATTTATAATTGGATTTTTCAGGTGATAGGAATGGATTCAGCAGGGAGCCCTGAGAGTCTAATGCATTTTAGTACTGTAGATGTACATATGTGGTCAGTAATGAGCAGTTCAAGGTGAGCATAACACCTACTCACTCCATGTATTTTACGTAAAATTTTATTTGAATAATTTGAAACATAATGTGTTTTAAACACTAATTGAAGGCATAAAAGTGGCCATCAAAAGACCCTAGCCTCAAATTTTGAAGTTATTATTATGGAATTTATTAGGTACAACATTTATTCCATAAAGAAAGAAAAAAATCATCATCATAGCTGACATAGAAGTACTGCACATCCCTTAGATCTATCTTTGCCATGCCATCATAGTCTAGAGGGCCGAAGATTTAGCTCAGTGGTTCTGGCTCCTGTCTTGCAAGCGCAAGGACCTGGGTTTGATCCCCAGTAACCACATACAATACTGGGTGTGGAGACTCATGCCCAGCAGCAACCAGTACCACATACCACAGTGCAGGTGTGGTGGCTCACACCTGTAATCCCAGCACTCAGGAGGCAGAGGCAGGAGGATTGCTGTGATGTGAGTTTGAGGCTGAGCTCAGGGCCAGCCTGAACTACAAAGTGAGATCCTGTTTTAAAAAACCCAAAAAACCAAAAAATAAAACAAACAAAACAAAATAAATAGTCTAGAGACTGTCTAGAAACTGAACTTTCTTTTTTTTTAAATTGAAATCTTTATTGGTACATTACATATATACATCATAATTGCACTCCACAATGGTATTTGTACCAGTATAAGACACAATTTAATTCTCATTTTTTCCCATAGCCCTACCCACCCTACCCCCACCATATACATACAATTTGTTTCCTTTCTTTTTTGTTATAATCTCATTATTTTCCCCCTTCACCCTATTACACTTTGAGTATTTTGTATTTCACAATATATAACATACAATTCTAGAACTCACTTACATCTTTATTTTCTCATACCAGAGAAAAGATGTGGTATTTCTTTTTCTATTTAACATAGTACTAGAAGTTTTAGCCAAAATGATCATGTAAGAAAATGAAACAGAAGTTATCTAAATTGGAAAATGTATTTTTCTGTAGATGATTTCATCATATATGAATGTATAAAAGATTTTCAATATTTCACCAAGAAAAGATTTGGAAATAATAAACACATATAGTTATTTACCAGGCTAAAATCTAACCTATAAGAGTCACTGCAAATACAAGAGTGTCCCCTCAAAAAATTAATAAAAATAATCCTATATGCTCTCTAATCAAAAGAATACTTAGAAAAAAAGTAAAAAGTCTTTATAATGTTATCTCACTCTCTATATATTTTTTTTTTCATTTTTGCTACTCTTTTGCCAGGTTAATATCTGATATACAGCAGATATAAAGTGAGTATTTGTTCAGTGAATACATAGACTGTCATAAAAATTAACAATAGAAACAGAAACTATTTGAGGAGATTAGTTAAATACTCAGTATCAAATGTCACAGCCTTAAGGAGCGTGTTCCTAAATATCTATTTCTTTGTAGAGTTACGAGTTTCTTTTATGAAATAAGATGTTGGAAAACCCCCAATTAAAATGCAAGCAAGTTTCCCAGAAGGAGTAATGTGTCAATTAATTGACAGCCACTTTTGAATACCAGACAAGCTTGAGTTTAGAGGCAGAATTTATCCAACTATAAGTCAACATCCAGGAAGAAAATATAATTATCAAGTACTCCAGCGAAGATTAAGCATGGAAGTTAAATAGAAGAAAATGTCATTTCTTTCAAAACTGTGTCTAAGCATCATGTCTGCTGAGGAAGCGCAAGAGTTTTGAAATCATAAACCAGGAGGAAAAAATACTATCCTAGAAGGACAGAGAAAGCATAAGGAGAAAGAGTTTAAATAATAAAACAAAGAAGGATAAACATTGAGCCCTGAAGCTCAACGGAGAAGATAGAAGCGTTTGGTTTTCGTCCTGTCCTCCTGGTGATTTTTTCACATCTGCAGTACAAGTGATCACAGCAGTGCTCAGTCTTACTCACCACATCTTCGGTGCCTTCGGTACCTGTGGGAAGCCTCACATTCATCTCAGCTCTTGGGGCTTGCTATGAAATAACGGAATGTCTATCAGCCTCAGGGTTTGGGGCTTCCTGCAAGCTGCTCCCTCTTCATTGTCCTGCTCCAACAGCAAGAAGGGTACATCTGCCTCCCTCGACCTTGTTATTTTGCTTTTCTTACTTTTCTACTCTGAGACGGAACAAGATCTTACTCCATCTACTCATAGACACACATGCGCACGCACACGCACTTACACATACCCGCCCAACTTCTAATCCTGGATTATTTCTTCCACAATAAAAAATTATACTCTAAGTCTTCTTGTTGTAATGTCACTTTACTCTAATAATTAATTTCTTAGCTTCTATGCAAAATTTCAAAGAATGTAAAGGAACATATCATATCAATCATATTTCTCTAAAATAAGACTGAGACCCAACGTGGCATAAAAACAGCTATTTTATTAAAAAGCCTCCACCTTGTATCCTGTAACCTTCCTCTAAACCCAGAACTTGTCTCCTTGGGTACAGTCCACCCAACCAATCAACACAGCTGCAGATTGTATGTTTTTAGTCCACACTATTCTGTAGTAACTGGTGATCTAACCATTGCTATTGGCTTCTGTAACTCACTTTTGCATAGAAACCTCCTGGTAATAGGTGGAAGGTAGTAGATTTTGTCTTTAAATTCTGTGCCTTAGTCAAACACAAGGCCCTTCCTCTTCTGCTTGTCCTGGGGGAACAGACTCCAGTTGGGTAATAAAGCTCTTGTTGGACTTTAAGATCCTGTCATATCCTGAGAGATTGTTACTCATTGGGACTTGGGCATAACAAGACCATGTCTTATATTAATTTTTGCTCTAAAAAACACCACACACCTTAATTTCAGGGAATGTCTTATTTTTGATATGCAATGATCTAAATTTATTCACATACATTAACCTATATTTATTCATACACACAAATCTACATTTGTCTATTTATGTACAATAATATACATCTATCTAAATATAGTCCTGTCATCTTTTATTGGAATATTTTCATACCACTCCAAACCCCAAATTCTGGCCTGAATTTCTTGCAACTCCATTCCTATAGAATGATTGCCCCAACCTCTCATGTCCAGCAATCAAGTTTCCTTTAAATGAGCCCTATTTGTCCACATAACCAACCCATGGGGTACTGGAAACACAGCTCTCAGTGCTTTTATGCCATGAATTCTTCACTCAAGACATCTTGCAGTACAGGCTTCATGAAGTTTCCCTTAAATCAAGTGTTAAATGAAGACTTACACAACAGGAGTAGCAACAAAAATGACAGTTAAGAATGATGGTCCACACAAAAGCAACTAACTACTATGGACCTCCAAGTTCTGAATGTATTTATTTATTTCACATGAATGCATTAAGCACATCCATTACAACACATGACATTGGATTATGCTTATATACTAGACATAAAAACCCCTGTTCATTTTCAAGTACACACATTATCTATATATTGTGTCTGAACTGTGGTCGTATTATAATAAGTCTTAAATTCATCTCTTTAGGGGCTGGAGAGTTAGCTCTGTGGTTCTGGTGCCTGTCTTGCAAGCACAAGGGCCCAGGTTCAATCCCCAGTAACCACATACAGTACTGGTTGTGGAGACCCACGCCCAGCAGCAACCAGTACCACATATCACAGTGCCAGGCGTGGTGGCTCACGCCTGTAATCCCAGCACTCGGGAGGCAGAGGCAGGAGGATTGGTATGATGTGAGTTTGAGGCTGAGCTCAAGGCCAGTGTGAACTACAAAGTGAGACTCTGTCTCAAAAAAAAAAAAAAAGAGAATTCAGCTCTTTACATAAGCCTTTACCTTCATCCAAAGGTGCCCAGTTATATGTATGCAAATACTAATAATTTATACTGTCTTTAAGTATTAATGATAATAATCTTATTCATTTATGTATAATTGTTTAGCAATATTATTTTATAATTCAAGGATTATATGCATCATATAATGCATGCATCATGCATCATCATTGCATTATGATGCAATGCATCATGCATTGCACTGTTTCATAGAGGTTTTGTAAAACATGACCCAGGAATTAAAGCATCATCTCCTAGTGCCTTCTACGCCCTTCCAACATACTTTCTTTGGTGAATTCATAGCTTTTATTCTGAAAAAAGCAATGGAAAATTTTAAGAATCAAAGTGAAAGTGGATTGTTGGCAACATCATGGCTCCAAACCCAGAAACAACCCTGATGAAAGGAAATCCTGCTTCCTCCAAGGACTAGTTAGCAAAACACAACAGCTTCTGAAACTCAAATGTTTTCATCTCTGCATCTGACATACAAAATGAAACTCCAGGTCACACCCCAGTTGCCAGAATTGTTCTCAGGCGTGAAGTCGTAAAGAAGTTCACTCCTTGTGTGAGGCAGGGCAGGCCACAACATGTGTTGGCTGTCACACTCCACCACCCCTTCAAGGCCGCTGCTCTGTTCTCAGCCAAGGGTGAGGACTTCATAGAGGGAGATTTGGCAAGTCCACTGAGTATCTGAATTGGCCCTTCCTTCAAAGCGAATTAACAACATATCCATTCCTGATCAAAGGGCTCCTCCAAAGTATCGCATGAAATGCAAGAGAATTCTGCATAGCTTAAGAATTTTATTGAAACATCAGTAAAATTTAAATGGAGAAAACTCCACAAAGTTCTTGTTTTGTTACATTTTGTTTCTGTTTTTGTTTTGTTTTGTTTACATGGAACTACACACCCATCCCTTGTTCATTTTTTATTTTGAGATAAGGTCTTGCGAAGTCACTAAATTGCCTCAGCCAGACTTGTAATCCCCTACAGCAGCTTTCCATGGTGACATGATTACAAACATGGGCCGATTGGATAAGCTCAACCATGTGTATTTACCCCAGCATCTAAAACTGACTTTTCTAGGTATCAAATGAGAAGCCAATGCAACAACTTTTAAAATATCTTCTGACAACAGAGTAAGTATATGTAAATAAGACATTTCACTTTGCTTGAAGATTAGGTCTCTTACAAGATTGACTTTAACCACAAATAAGTACACAGAGTCTAGTCTCATGAAGAGCATGGGCTGGTTCTACTGCTCACTACCCCTTGGACCTCGGGAAAATACCCAGTCTTTCTGTGTCTCTATCTTCTTATCTAAAAAATAGAGATGACGATACTATGTCAGTAGAAGTGTTACAGAAATAAACTAGTTATTTGCAGAAGTGTTAAAATAATGGGTGGAGATAATAAATATAGTTAATCATGTCACCAATACGGGTCAACTTCTGAAAGATACTGTAGCAGAAATAGCAAGGAAGTGGGGTGAGAAGGATGAAATAAACACATATAGAAACAAGGCTGGTCATCTGAGTCTCCCAAAGTCAAAAGAATTTTGGAGCAAGTTCTTTATTCATATTTGAATAATGCCAAAGGAGGCATAGTTACCAGGAAGCTAGCACATTATACATTATCAAATATTAGTACAACCGTGGAGCCAAACTAGCCATTTTCTACTTGTGTGATTTTAACCAAGTTACTGGAAATGTGTTTTTCTCTTTCTTCAGTTGCCAAAAAAAAAAAGTTTCAAATGCACGTTGTGAGGGCTAGGCACACCAATTCATGTAAAACACTTAAAGGAAGACCTGGTGTCTGGTAGATACTCAGTAAATATTTTTAGAGGGTGTGTTTTGTTCACTGTTTGAGAATTTTGTGTATCAATTACTCGAACTACTGTTTCAGTTCAATTAATTAATATCTGTCCACCCAGAAGTGTAGCTCACCAGTGTAAGTGCAATATCTTAACAATTTTTGATCAGGGAACAATCCCAAAAGCTTAACTAAAATTTGCAAGATGAAATGTCCTGGAGAATGTGAATTGAAAAACATTTTAAAATCTGTTATATTTTAACTAACTTGATCTGTCCTTCAGCAAGAAAGAAAGAGAGGGAGAGACAGAGAGAGAGAGAAAAGGCCTTTATAGTTTATTACTAAATTCACTCCCATTGAGAATGAAACATTTATTTAATTATGTATTGCAAACATATACTAATAAAAATAAATTTTAAAATTAAAATATTGAAGAAGTAAGATATAGGGCACTGTGGAAGAATTTTAAGGAGTGCCTGTTCTTTAGCTATTTTTAGCACGAAAGGTTTTCCATGGGGTTCCTATCAAACCTAGGTTTATTATATATCGTTGCAATTTTCAAAGAAAAAAGTTCTGTATAAAATCACCCCAAAATTTTATTTCTCGTTTTTCTCTTCACATTTTTCATTAGAAATTTTGATGGCTTTATAAAAATTATAAATACGGATTTTTCAAGATAAATGCATTATGATATAGTTTTATTAATTCTAATTCAAACTTATTTAGATCCTACTTGTGTCAGGTATCGAGTACATGTGAGAGGGAATATTGTAATGTGAAATCAATGTGCCAGGAGTGAGGATACCGGAGTTAAGTCTTAACAAATCATAAGACAATGAGGAAGAAAATCACTGAAAGGCCACATTTTTGAAGAGCAAATGCTTTAACATTGCTGAACTACAAGAAAGACTGTTGCTGTAACTCAGGAAACTTATAGTTTCTAGGTCACGGGAGCCTTCTGTCTGCTAAAGAACTGGCCCTTTTGCTTTCTCGCGGAAACACGTGGGAAAGGTGAACGCCAAGCGTATCCAGTAACAGAGGGGGCGCTTGTTGCAGAAGTAAGAGAAGGATCATGAGCAGAGACAAAACTATAGAGGTGGATGTGACTTTCTAGTAGTTTAAGATTGTGTCGAGCATGAGCACCTTAACCAAGTACATGACATTTGAGGTGGAAAGAAAGGGACTACTTTGGGGAAGACTTTTAGTGGCAAAAGTAGCCATGATTGAGCTGTTCAGAGTAACGAAGAAGCAGGTGCTGAAAGGTGTTTGAACATTTGAGTTGGGAGACCAGGTGAATCTTTGTGTCATCTTCAGAAGTAGAACGTACAGAAGCACATGGGAAAGACAGTGAATTCAGGTGTCAGGGAGTAGTTTCTGAGAGTGTTGGGGAGACTCCTCAGGGAGGTGTGCACTGAGGCTGGACACCTGGTTCTGAAAATCACAAGGTGTCGGCGCTGAAAAATTGTTGAATATGAACACAGTGCCCAGAGAACGGAAGTGAGAGGAGGTTGCGAGGCAGTAGTGATGAAAAAGGGAGAGAGGGCGAGTGTGATGTCACAGAAACCAAAGGAGGAAAGAATTTGAAAGAGAAAGACAATCGCGTGATGTTCAGCAAAGGACCACAGCTTAGACTGAATCATTTGTAATTTGAGGATAGTATTAGTGAGAAAAATGTGCTGGATTGAAGATGGTGCAGTAAATTTGAAAATAAAAGGCAGGTGGAAAAATTACACTCATCTTTTGACCAAAAAATAAAATGCCAATTAGAAGACTACAGGGGTGTCACAGGACTATGAGACAGCTAGGAATTATTGTAACTGAGGAGATGACACAGTAGATTATAAGGGATTTATTTAAATTGTTGAAAATTTTAAGAAAATCTTGTTAAAGCAGAAATTGCACTGGACAAAGCTATACAGGCGTGAAGGTTTTATTCAACACTGACATTATAAGTGAAGGCCTGTCTCCATGAAAACAAAGGGCAAGAAGGTATTGATGGGAATCAATTGGAAAATTATAGGGCATTTGATCGTACTCTTTCCTCCAAGAAGATATAAACTACCTCATATTTTCATGAAAGAAGTGATTTTACAGTCTAGAGCAACACCCAACCAAAGACAGGTTTATATTCTCCTACAGAAGTTGAAAAGTTGAGGCATTCATTCTAATAAACATCACAAAACAATGGCTTCCAGAAACTAGGAAATGATTTTCTTAAAAAAAAGAAAAGAAAAGAAAAAGAAAAGGAGGAATTTGCAATTGCAAGTTTTCTAAAGTAAACATAAATGGAAACAGACCCAGACTTCAGAGTCTGACCTAAAGTTTACTGAGGAAGGAAGTCTACAGAGTCATGCCTTACTGAAATGGGAAGAAAACTGAAGTGATGAGTGGAGGAAGATATGCTGAAATTTAAAAGCTGAAAGTACACTCCCCCAGACCATCCTGGAGTAGTAATGGATATTCGTAATTCTGTAATCGGGGTCCAGGTAGCTGAGACAGTCAAGCCTGAGTTCTTATTTTTTTTAACACGGCAGAAAAAAGAAATAAAATGATCTTCTGATAGTGTAGGCTGGAGTGGGTGACAAGGGGCAGAAGCAAAGGTCAAGACTTACAGGTGAGATACAAGGGGAAGTAGATCAAAGTATAACTTCTTGAAATATAAAAATGATTTTCTGGGAAAGAGGCAGAGTATTTCAAAAGAAAGCATTACTGATGCCCCAATCGCATTTAAAGAGGTCCCACTTTTGTGAATTGTTATTTTTTTCTCTTCCACTTAAAAAAGATAAGCCTGCAACATAATTACAAATTTTACCTTTTCTTGATAATGATGTTTTCTAGTTCAATTGGTTTTTAAAGTTTTGAACCTTCTATAAGGGTTTCTCGGCATAATATCTCCTTTGTGTATACAATATGAAAAAGAGACATTGACTTTTCTTACCAACTTTTCTGAACTTTGGTTATTACAATGATCCTGGGTATGTTCATTTTTCTCCTCCTGTTCACAGTGCATTAACTTTAAAATAACATCTAAGTCCCTATCTAGCTGTTTTCACATTTTATTTTCTTCTACTGCCAGCCAATGAATTGTTCAACCTTCCATTCTCTCTTTTGGGACTCTCTTTTCATTGACAATAGGAGTTATTAAGATCTGTACAGGTGATTTTTATCCTCACTTAGATCTGTTTATATCTCTTGGGTAACTATTCTGTGCACAACTCCAATTACTTTATTTCTGTACTATCCTTTCTTTGTACCAAATTTGATTCTGTTCATTCCTCTCTTTTTATAATAGATTCCTGAACTCCTATTTATTTGCTTTTTATGGCTTCCTACTGTCTTCTTTCTGAAGGTTTTATGATCTGATATTTAAATATATTTGCAAATTTTGAATACATATCCTATTTCTGGAGAAATTTGTTTTTCTTTGTCTCCCATCTTGAAAATGTACATTAACTGTTATCACCAGCATAATGCTTTCATTCGTGTACACAAAAACGCTTTCTAAAGAAGTGTAAAATTTCATTGTGTAAGTTATGAAAACATGACAATTGAAAGTTTTAATCTTTCTCCATTTCATGGTGATGAGAAAATTGTACATGTTGTAAAAATGTTTCTAAACCTCATCTTGATATTTAAATTAAGACTCTTTTTCTGAGCTTATAAAAGAAAATAAACACTTTCCAACTATCTATGAATTGAAAGTCCTGTAGGCTTAAATAAGCCCTCCCCACTGATTTCCTGTGATATTCATTTCCTCCACACCTAGCATGAAATTCTAATTATGACTTTTTCGAATAATAAAATCTAACTTATCTCTCTGAGACTCTCAGAATCTATAAAAACAGGAATTCTAGGGCAGACTCCAGAAGGTGCCTTCAGTTGAGGCAGCTGGGGAGGGACAGAGAGGAGATAGTAGAGGGAAATCTACTCAAAACAGCTAATTGGAGCAAGTCTAGGCTCAGTGTACAGGCAAGAATCTTTATCTTGATGTTAAGTTCAGTATTCTCTTAGTAATTACCTTTTCATCTCAATATTATGAGACTGGAAAACAGATTGTCTCCTTCTGAAGGTTAAAGTGTTTTCCCCTGAGAACAAAAGACAAGTATATTTAGCCCTGCTATTTATATAACACTTGAACAGATGAGTGAGAAATGGTGATTTTTAAATGTGCTAAGTTTTTAATGAGAATCGCTACCCACTGCATTTCTCTTAACTGACAAGAGACAGTATTTATTTTAGAAAATTACTTTTATGATCAACAGCATTAAAACTTACAATAAAAGAAATGTTTCTGAAAATTGAAATCCATTAATGATTCTGTTCACAGGTGAACACTTTTACCTACACACATGTAAGAATTTCTAGACAAACAGGCAGAGCTCAGATGGAGAAGGTTAGCAGCATCTGAACAACTGAATAGCTCTCTTTGAATAAAATTTCTGTTGTGTTGTTTGTTTTTAGTTTTTAAAAGAAGGTGGAATTTTGCAGTAGGTAAAAACAACATTTTCAGTCTTGCAGTGTAATCCAAGCAAAGATCATTAAAATCAATATTGAGTTTGTACTCCAGACATGAGATACCTATTATCCAAATCTGATATTTGACAATAGAAAATATTTATTTTTTTCTCAAGGCTAAGATTTATAATTTAAAATGAATAACACTATTTAGTATATGTATATTTAGATTTCTATGGTCTCTTGGTATTTCCTGTTATTTGTATCAGTTTTGACATAAAAAAAGACAGAGAGCACAGTTGATTTATTTTTAAATTAAATATACATATTCTAATGTTTTCTTGTTCTCCTTCTAAGACCTGTCTTGTTCCCAATCCTCAATCCAACCACCATTCAAATTATTTGGATAATAAAAATCATTATTTAAAACACCTATTATCATGAAGTAGTAATTGCTGGTGACAGTTTTGCTACATATACAATAGTTATATAAAAATCTGTAAGCATTTGAAATGATAGTTACTTCCAGTACCTGATACTTTCTGATAAAAGTCTCCTTCTTCTCATGAAAGAAGACACTGTCTCTTGAATATCTACATATCCTAACATACTTGAGGTCTTCTTTCCTTTGTCTGTGAAGTACATATGTTCACTGGAGTGCTCATTAGAGCAAAAGAAACATTCTAAAATCAACAGATAAGATAAATTCCTATCTGGGAAAAAATTCCTTCTGAAAATGTAGAAGTTATTAAATCAGATAATAATGTCAGGTACCTTGCTCTTTCATCCTTGGGTGAAATTATTTAAATTTGTTGGTGTGTTTTAGAGGAGGAGATTTATGTACAGGTTTCTATCTTCAAACCTGAAGAGGGCAGTAAGAGTAGAGAAATAAATACAACCTGCCCATGGGTGACACGACGCCACAACTCTAGGTTACATTCTCTCAGGACCTCGCAATACACTTCTGAATAATCCAAGTTATAGAAAATCTTTTCTTTTTCTCTTCTCCTTATCTCTGCACATGAACCTTGCACTTCTATGACTTAAATTCTTTTCTTTGTTGTTGTCATTATTGTTGCTTTGTTTGAGACAAGGTCTTGGTTTGTAGTTCAGGCTGGCCCTGAGCTCACTATGTAGCCTAAGTGAGCCTGGAACTCACAGCAATCCCCCTGCCTCTGCCTCTCGAGTGCTGGAATTACAGGTGTGAGCCATCACACGCAGCATTGTTGTATGTGGTTACTTGGGATCAAACCCAGGCCCTTGTGCTTGCGAGGCAGGCACTGGAAGCTCTGAGCTAAATCGCTAGCCCCTATGACTTAAATTGTTATGAAACTTATACCATTTTACCATGCAGGCCTCAGTGTACTCTTCCAGCTAGGAATGTTAAGCTAAGAGACTGTCAATATTTGTGCTGGTTGAGGAGTCTCTTCCTTCCTCATGTAACACAGCATCTAGACTCAGGAGAGTGGCCTGCTCTGACGGTATAATCTCTCCGTGCTGCCTGGACACCTAGTGCGAAGCATCCCTTGCCTGTCTTGAGCTTTTTGAGGCTAGACTGCGGTACGATTTCTTCCTATCTCTTTGTGCCGTCTCTTCCTTCCACTTGGAAAGCAGCTGCCACTGATAAATCCTATTGTCCTACTAGAAAGTTCATTGCTGGCAGGGACCAAATAGGTTGTAACAATAGACTACTCTGTATCCTATATCCCAGGATTCACAGAGAGGACTTATATCTGCCCATGTTTCTACCTTCCAAAAACCGTCTCTCTTAAGCCTCTACAGGTTATGCCAATGTTCATTTAAAATAGTTCATCATACCACCTGGGCCCTCCATGGACTTTGCAGGGAATGAATCTCAGGGGTTTGTCCCCTGGATGATGAAATACAAAACTTTTAAATCGCCAGTGTAAATAAAGCACAGAAGGGAGGCAGTCGCATTTTATACTTCGATTTCACTTTTCCATTTCTCGCAGTGGCACTGTTCCAAGCTACCCCAGGATTAGGACAGGTACTGTGAGAGGGATCAGCAGCTGGACTTGATCCCTTTACACTGTCCTTTCCAGACAAGCTAATGCCATTCTCAACTTGGACCCCCAACAATTGGCGATTTCACGGAATGAATTGTTTCTATGGCACAAAGCTGCTTGGTATTGCTCTTCACTGAACGGCAGGCTGAACTCATAGAGACTGTTTTCATGGGTTTCTTTCTTTCCTTTGACTGAAGAAGATACACAGCAAGTACAGGGGAAAACACTGCCGTTGTTTAAAGAGCATATCTGGTCATAGGCATTATACATACAATAAGAACTCAAAATAGATAAGACAGTTGTGAAAATTACTTTTCTACAACTCCACATCTAGCTCCTTTTCTCAGCTCTAAGATAATATTGCTCTTAATTATCAAATAGTTGTAAAAAATGAACTAACTTATCACTGAGTACTTTAAGAATTTAAGAAATACAGGCCAACAATATGTCTAACTGGTAGAATCCATGCACAGAAGGCCAGTGCAGTTCAGTAACAAGGGAAAGAAAGATCAAAAGACTAACATTGTAAGATGAAAGAAATACATACTTAGGGAGCTTTTGTTTTCATTGCATGTCATGCTTAAGTGTCTTTGTGTGTGTGTATCCTCCACTCTTAGGAAATACTCTTTCTTTTGTCAAATTCTTTGTTAGATAAATTAAAGTGTCCTGTCCACATATTTCAGTACAGAAGTATAATGTAGTGATGTGTGTCTGGACAATGGTAACAAAAATCTGTGAACTTCACCTGTATGTGTCATCCAAGATGCCTCATTTCCAACATTATCACCGTTTGCATAAATTCTGCTCTTCAGAAAATGGATTGAATAAATCAGCTGACAAGAGGAAGCAAACTCTCTTTGAAGAGAAAGAAATAACTAATCCAAATAACAGTGATTTGTAGTAAAATAAACAAAGCATATTAAAGGATCGGGAATACCTTCCAAAATCTCAAGGCCACCAACTGTAGTATAACCAGTCTTGGGAAAACAGAAGCAAGAGGGAGACTATAGATTCAGAGTTGGTACAATAATCTTGGAGAAGAAAACTGCAGATTTCATTCTGATACTACTGTATTAAATTAAATAGATTACCCTGGCATCGTGTCCTCTCTTTCCCTCTAAAAGTGTCACTCTGACCTTTGGGGCTGTTTCTTAGCAACATCAACTTTACATAAATACAACTCTTCCTTATTTTTAGGCTCAGTGAGTTTTCACGACCTCTGAAGAGCTGCAGCGACTAACAGTGATCATGTAAATCCTCCGTGTTTTCAGCTGTACTCCTAATAGAAAAATTGATTACTCTAACTCATCAGGTTAATTAGATCATTGGACGTTGTGCAACCTACACGCTCTTTGTCCTTGGAATAAGAGCCCTGGGTGGCTAATTAGCAGCGGTTGTGATGCTGACTGTCATATGCCAGAGAGAGGGGTTTCTCAGAAAATCTCCTTAGAAAGAGACCTGAAGTCCTGCAGCCATGCTAATTAACTTCGCCCGCCACGTGCTGTGTGGTCAAAGAAGGGATATACATTGATCATCTCACAGGTGATTAAGATATAATAGAAACATAAAACTTATGCAACAGAAGGCACGTGAACACCGACTCTGTAATATCTGTGACATAAATTTGGTCTGTGTGTAGCAGTCCTGAAGGAAACCTGAGAGATTTTGATACTGACGAGTGCAGAGCATCATTTTCTTCTTCAGTCGCTGGTTTGGATTTTATTAGTGAAGATTCCTTTTAGGATTTCTTCCGGTGCATTTTCAATGCATGTACCTTTAAGCACAAAATAAATGATTATTAGACTCTATAAACAGTTCCTGAAATGCAGAGATGACTAGTATTCAAATTCATTTTATAAATTCGCATACCCTTGATATTAAACTGAAAAGCACATAAAATACTAAATTAAGACAGGAGAAGCTGTAAATGCAAAAAACAAATGTAAATAAAATAGCAGCCAGCACAGTGATATTGGGCATATATTATAACATTAATACTGTCTGACAAAATGGAAACTTGATGGAAAAGCAAAAATAAGTCTAAGTGATGATGTAACAGGTCAAAGAAGAAAATGTACTTCTGTCCAGCTTCAGAAGTACGCAAAGTCCATTGGGTCAAAACCAACAGCTGATCCTCTTTTCATCAAAGTAAGCAAAGTGAGCAAATAAGCATAAAGTAGACTTTTGAATGAATGAATGGTGACAGCAAGACATTTATTTATTTATTTATGTAATATTTAAAGAAATCTGTCTCAGAGGAATAATTAGAACCAATTTAATGCTCAAACAGTAGTATGTTTGATGGTATTATGAATACAAGAGAGAAGTTCATTGCAATCCCTAATATCTACTTTTTTTCTGCAAATATAGACAAAATAAAAAAAGATACAATAATATGCAGGTCACGTATGGTCATTTCAAGTCACACATGGTTCGGGAAGACAGTAAAAAAAATGTGCATTATCTCATTAGTAACTTTACATTGATTACATGTTGAATCAAATTACCTTGAGGATGATAAGTTAAATTGAATGCATTATCAGTGTTAATTTTATTTGCATAAGAAATTTAAATCCAAGATGGCTTATACTGGTTGATAGCCTCATATTTCTACTGAACATTACATATGACAGCTTAGCAAAAAAGAAGTTTAAGCCCTCAGGGAATAACTGAAATTATTACTAAGGGATAAAAAGTCAAAGCCCACTCTTGAATTTGATTTTAAATGTAAAAGTAACAATAAATCAAGTTGTAATCAAATACATTTTCAATTCTAGATCATCATGTAAAATGAACTTCACAAAACATTTCTAATACTAAAGTATCTAAGAGATCATATGTATGAAAATTGACAGGAAAATATTTAAATAGAAAACAATGAAAATGTTCACACAAACAGCAAATAAGATGGAATAAATTTATAATGCTTGAAAACCAGCTGAAATAATAAAAAGTAAATTGTATGTAGAATCAAGTAATAGACTCAAATACATGAAACCATGTTCATGAATCTACCACCACAGTGATATGAAATAAGTGAAAAATGTCCAAATTATTTTTATTAGGCTGAAGTAATTGACTAAACATATGGTGGGGACACAAAGTTAAAGACCTGGCTATGTGCCAAAATCATTACTAATTAATTATTTAATTGTGAAAATTGCATAAATCTTTAAAAACAAATGTTTGTCTGATGTCAAGGAGAATATAAACATTTAAGCAGGCAGTAAAGCTGCTGTGCATAATCTCATATACTAGATATTACTACACTATAAAATAGTGGAACTACTGTGTGTGTGTGTGTGTGTGTGTGTGTGTGTGTGTGTGTGTACCAGAGATCAAACTCTAAACCTTGAGTTGCAAAGCAGGTGCTTGTACCACTGAGCTAAATCCCTGGCTCAGTAAAACTTATTATATCACTGCTACCAGAGAGTAAAAGGAAACTTGATTTAAACAATTTGTCCAAAGTCACCTAGCATTTAATTAATAGAGCTGAAACTCAGCTCAGATGTATGTAACTCCTTAGCCTATCTTCTTAGTAACTTTGCTATCATACAAGAAGATAATTATACATATATTCATAAAATAAAAGTAGTATGGAGTATTACTCTGCCACTAAAAATGATAAGATTGAGTCATTCACATGCAAATGGATGTACCTTGAGGACGTCCTCATAAGTGAAATAAACAGGTCACAGATGTGTAAATTTCACATCATTTCTCTGATATGAGAATATGAAGTTGTAAATGAGTTGTAGTATGTATAGTTGATATTGCAGAGTAGAAAATATTTCAAAGGAAAGAGTGTAAGGGTAAATAACAAGGGGAAAACAAATGTGGTAATAATAAAGAAAAAAGAAAACAAAGATTGGGTATATAGGGAGCAGGGGGATACAGGGCTGTGGGGGGTGAAGGGAAAAATGAGAATCAAATCATGTCATGTTCTGGTACAAACTCCTAATGTTGAATGCAATTATCATGTACTCATAATGTAAAAAAAAGTGCAATTGATATAAAAATGTGAAGCAAATAATTTGGGAAAATATTGCAAAAAGGTTATTAATTTTTCCATAAGAAATATTTTTTAAATGATAGATAAAAAAGAGGGCATGCAAAAATATTAAGGTTACAAAAGCTGCCATCTTGTGACTGATAAAAGGAACATAATAAAATAAAATCAATTTTCTAATTGATAGAGTCTATGTGCAATTGACTAAGGAGAAACAATTTGATGGTATCTTTTTTCCACTGCAGAAGCAGTAAAATCTGGGTTTAAAAAAAAAAAAAAAAAAAAAGCAGGCTACTGTGCTAGGAAAGATGCTTTGGTTGCAAGAGAATTTGAAGGAATACATTGTATAAATGTAAACTTCTATGTTGTTGGGAACATTAAATTAACAGAATTCTTTAAAAATATAACCGTGGACAATAATATGCTGCTATTTTAAACCAATTCATGATAACTAGAAAATACTACTAGGACCTTGCTCACATAAATGGATATACTTGGTCTTTATGATCAAAGTGTCACAGTTTTTGAACACAAAGCCAAACGCATTACTTTTATGCATAAAGATTACATGTCAACACATAAAGTGAGAAAGGGAATATGAAACAACAATAGGTGGAATGATAAAGGGTGAGATATGAGTTCACTGACGTGTCAGCTTATGGAACAAACACTTTTCTAAAGTGGAACAGTCTCAAATCTACAAAGTCCACTTAAATACATGTCTGTATTATTTACTTTAATGGCTGTTTCCCTAAACATTGGATTAGTGATTCTTGATTCAAATGAAGGAACAAGAACACGATCGTGAAAACTTCATTTGGGTGATGGAGTGAACTGTGGGTTGCTTCAGCCAGCACTTCCTTTTGCATACGGAATGCCACACAGCATTTGTGGTGAAATAGGTCCTTTGTACATTGAAAAGTTTTGTCGTTGTTTCCTTGGGACCACTGAGCAGAAGATTGTAAGTCACTTCCATGAAGACACAAACTAAGTGTAAGAAACAGACAACACTTACCCTCTCACTCTATAGAATCCTCAAACGCCCTTTAAAAAATGCCAGAAGTCACGTATGCGGCCCCATGGAGGGCCCAAGACTTGCAAGGGTCTTGGGTGCTGGAACACTTCAGTGTGCAAAGCAGGGAGCTGCATCATTAGCAACCTAATGTCCTGAAGAGCTGGAACTAAGAGACTCGCCAGAAGAATTGAGGACATAAATAATCACCTATCATCCAGAGAAAGTACATAAACGAAAGACACAAAAACAATGGCTAAGTGTCTTGTTTGGAGAATGCGTATTCTGTACATAAAGGGATTAGTGCTTGTGAAAAATTGCTGAATAAACTCACTACTTTGTATTATCTGTATTGCTTAGGGGACAAATTATTTGTCTGTTGATGACTTTGAAAAATAAATGCTGTACTGCCCAACATGTATAAAATACATAACGGAAATATATTTGCATGAGAAGTAAAAGAATCCATTAAAGTATGGAAAGTGAATGATGCAAATGACAATTTGAAGAAAAAAAATGGGCAACTGATGCTTTGGGGCCCTTATTTTTTCATATTCTTGATTGGAGGGACTTTGTATGTGAACATTTGTCATTCGAGGACATCACTCGTCTACTTAAAGTGCGATTTTCTCTTCCACGGAGGCTAATGTGAATTAGTAGACCAACTGCTGGGATAAACTGGCTAAAGGCAGCCAGCAAAATCTGCTAAATTGGAGAGTCAGTGTGGAATTTGCTGATGCTGCCATAATTACAGTTATATGGAGGTAAAGTAGATTCTAACGGTGTGAACTGGTGGAGATCAGGCATCTCTTTACAGAAGAGAGAAGGTGTATGGGCTTTAAATTTCCTACTCCAATCAAGAGCACCTAATATTCAGGAATTTCTCCTTACTTTCTGACCACTAACAGCATACTTGACTCTTCTTATCATCTGCTTAGTCACCTGGGTGAATTATAGGTTTCATTAGAAGAAATTAATACTACATGTGCACCACACATAGGCAGGAAAATGTTTTCCCTTCTGATTATAAGTGATGTGCTATCTTATTTTTTTATTGCTTAAGGTTATTTTTCCATGATTACAAGAGTAAGACATGGAGAACTTAAATATTCAAATGGACAGACAAATGGGCTTGAACTCTCATCACACAACCTATCCCATGTCAATCAACTCTGGAAGCCAATCCGTGGCTGCATTCAGTGGCCCCCAAATGTTCGGAATATGGTCAATGACTATAGGCTTCTCTAATTTGGTCCCTACTTTGCATTCAAGGTGAATGACAGAAAGTCTAACCTTCCACCAAATCAACCATGTGAGATGCATAGGTTCTAGGTCGCCCACCTCCAACTTCCCAATGCCACAATCTGCAGATCTGAACGTACCTGTTTCTTTTACTTTTTTCATTCTAAAGTTTCCCAAACCATTGTGTTCTTTCTTTTGCATCAGTGGCAAATGTCACTGATGGTGAATTACCCTGAGTAGCTTCTTTATGTTCCTGTGGTATTATCTTCTCTTCTACGTTTCCCAGACTCTCAGCATTTTGTACTACTTGAAAGAATTATTGGTGACTTAATTATAATCCCATCAAGGACTTAGTGACAGAAACCTCAGATAAATTTTTAAAGAGAAGCGTCTTTAAAATTTTGTTCTATAGAGCCACTCTTGGTACTAATGTATGTAATCTCCATTAGTCAAGGTATTCCAGGAAAAATCCCTAATATTTTATATCTGTACAATATGTATATCTACATCTGTCTATATATGTACATAGACATCTCTCTCCATATATTTATATATATATGACATATCATATACATATATATATATGGAGTCCATTATTGAGAATTGACTGACATGATATGAGTATGGAAACTTACAAGTACAAGCTTTGTAGTTGGTAAGACCCAGCGCTCTCAGAGTTGTAGGTTTAACCCAAAATCTATCAACCTCAAGACCCAGAAAGAGTTTATATTACAATCAGAGTCTAAAGACAGGAAAAGAAATGATGCCTCATTCCTAGAAGTCAGATGCTCTGCAGTCAACTTTACTTCATCTACTACTTATCCCTATGTTCACTGTATCTAGCAATAACATATCCAGAAAAATGTTCAGTCCACTATCTGGGAAACCTATGGTTCACTCAAGGAGAAAAACAATGAATGATCGCTGAGTTATTCTTAGAGGAATATTCCAAGTAGCTATGAATACATTTACTATTATAAACAAACATAAGAAAAAAG
Source organism: Petromus typicus (assembly GCA_004026965.1). NCBI lineage: Eukaryota > Metazoa > Chordata > Mammalia > Rodentia > Petromuridae > Petromus > Petromus typicus. The sequence continues at coordinate 33,887 of PVIR01009107.1, read as the reverse complement.
ATAAATGAAAACTTCTTAAAAGTTCATCTCTGTGTATGTGTTTATAGTTGTACTGATCACTTTCTAGTTCCTGAGACACAGTACGCAGCATTCACAACTTAAAGAGAACAGCTTTGTTTGGGCTCATACTTCAAGCCATAGTCAGATACGTGCAAAGCAGACCAGCATGAGAGAAAGACAAAAGATTGCTTAAATCATAGAGGGCATAGTGGGCTCAAGCAGAGATTGAAAGGAGGAGTGAGGAAGAAAGATACACCATTCTTCAACCAGCCCTTGCCTCCAAATAGCACTTTCAGCTCTAAATTCATCAAAGGAGAAATCCACCAACAAATATAGTGGCCCCACCATCCAGTCAGCTTCCAAAATCTCCACCTCTGACAGGTGGAGGCTTTGGAAGGATATTCTCAACACAAATTGTAACAGTAGAAACCTACAAAAACATTAAGAAAATCTAATGAGTTTCTATATTTTCAGGATATATCATTATAATAGTCATTTTGTGAAAAGTAAAAAAAGGTTTTATGATAACACTTTTCATAGAAGGAAATCAAATATTATTGTAGTTACTACTAAAATAAATAACTTTCCATGCAGAGATAATATATGTGTATACAGATTATAACTCAGCAACACTGAAAGTTTCATATTGTTAATTACTAATTCTTTCACAGAGATTCTTTAATTTGTGATTGGAGAAATAATTCCATGAGAGTTTTAAAGATTTTTTTCAGAAAGTGAAGAAAGTTGTTTTACATATCAGAAAAATTTCAGGTTAAATGAAACAAAAATAATTTTAATCAAAGCTCTAAGAATTTGATATCTGCATGAGTCTTGTGAATCTTTACAAAAGAAAAAATATGTAAATATATGCCTCTTTTGCAGCTGTACTGGACCATACTCTTTCCCTCCTGGAATATTTTAGATTAGTGCTCTGTGAAATGTAACTTGAGAAATAATTCTCTGGAGTGTTTCTAGTTTGATGTGTTTCTAATGGTCTTTTCATTTCAAAGGAGTAAAAATACCTCTTTATGTTATGAAACTGTTATAATAACATCTTAAATAAGTACAGCACTAATTAGTTTCAAAGTACTTCCTCCTCTATTATTGCATTTTAGCTTTATGAGATTTTTTAAAGGCAGGTATAATGATCTTCATCTTATGAACAGGAATTTAGGGCAGAGCTAATTTAAGAGACTCGCCTGAGGTCACACAACCAGTTACTAATAGAACTTGGGTTAGACTCGCTTTTTAAAATACCCAGACAAAAGCCTTTTCCCTTCAATTATGCCACTCTACATCACTGACTCATTTATACCTATTTCTACATTATTTGAAAATGAAGATTAGACTTTCTTAAGTCTCATTAGCAGAATGACTTTAAATTTGCTAAGACTATATTTCAGCACTAGCTCCTCTGACCCTGTGTGACCCTGTGTAAATTTTCAGAGCACTTTAGGACTCTGTTTATTAGTAAAATGACAATTAACAAGGGTCCCACAATCCCCTTTCTAAAATCTTTGAGTCAAAATGAATTTTTCAATTTAATCTGTATAATAGTAAATTAAGCCAACTCATATTCTATATATGATGTCAAAGTCGTTACAGAAACTATGAAAAACCACAGTATTGGACCAGAGATTTAGCCCAGTGGTTCTTCCCTCTGCCTAGCAAACACAAGGTCCTGAATTTGATCCCCCAGTGGCCACATACAACAATGTTAGGCATGGTGGCTCATGCCTATAATTCCACTACTTAGGAAGCAGAGGCAGGAGAATTGTTGAGAGTTCAAGGCTCGCTGGGCTACATAGCTAGCTCAGGGCCAGTCTGAACTACAAAGCAAGACCTTGTCTCAAAAAAAAAAAAAAGAGAGAGAGAGAGAGAAGGAAAGACCACAATATTTTTCACTTACACATATAAAATATTATACAAAGTAGATTGGTCATAGACTATGACTAATTACATATCAATTCAGCACAAAGTTTTGCTCTTAATAAATGTAGTAAGAAAACCCATGAAAATATCCTTTAGTTTTCAGAGCTCCTTGGATATTAGTACTGTGATAATAGGTTTTAATCTCATGGTGTTTTTATGAAAATTCAAAGAGATACACATGTGGCTAGGACACAATGTGAGCACAAAGAAAATGTCAGTTATTAGGATCATCTTTGTAACTCTTAAGCAAAATTACATCTTCACAATGGGTATTCACTGAAAAATGTTCTCATCCAACATTTTTACATCATTCAATTTTGGAGTGATTAAATATATGTAGCATTGTATTTCCGGAATTACTCTGGGAAATTTATAGACCTTTTAATGAACCCAGAACTAAAGTCCAAGAAAAGGTGAGTAGAATTTAAATAGAGCCAACTGGCATCATCTCTGGCCTTTTGTGACTGGAGGCAGAAAGGTGAGTTTCTGTAGTAAGAGTATAGAGAGTAGTAACTTATTGTCTCTATTCTGTGTACTCAAGAGAAAGAAAGGAAGGGGAGATAATAAGATAAGTATGCAAATTTATGGGAGAATAGGTTGATTTGTTTTGAGTGGTGGATTGAGTCCTGGTGTCACCCTTGCCATTCCAGACAGCTATGAGGATATGATAGCTTGTTACACTGTAATTCTTCTTCTGACAAACTAGTTCTATTTTATGTTAAACCATGCTGAGTTTGTATCTCATCCTTGAAATTGAAAGAGTGTATCTTATCTAATATAGGAAGCCCAATTACCAAAACTATCATAATTAGGGTTATTACTAAAGTGAAAAAATGGAAAGGAAATGTCCAGAAAGGGAAACAGGAAAATAAGTCATGGAAAAAAGCGGATCAGAAAAACAAATCATGTTTTCAAAGATGTTAAATAATCACTATTTGTATAATAAATTATTAAGTAAAGAGCAGAATATAATTGTTTAATCAATTACATTGTTATAAATACATGATGAATGACCAGAAGGAAAATATCCAATGGTAAGAGCAGTTCCCTGTGTAATGAGGGGAAAGAAAAAATTCTGATGATAATTTTTTTCAAAAGGGAAACAAAGCTTATGTATATAGGAGGTGGGGGGTTGTAGGGTGGGTGGGGGAAGGGAAAAAATGAGAATCAAATCATATCATATATTGGTATAAATTGTCAATGTTGAGTGTGATCATGATATGTATATAAAATGTATCTATTTCCAATAAAAAAATAGTAGTTCCCTGTGGGTTCTGAGATTGTGGGCTGCATAGTATTCACACTTCAGTGTACTTACTGTAATGCATATAATTTTATATTTTAAAAAGTGCAAGCATCAAAATTGTATATATTCACCTATATAAACCAGTCTGGTTCCTCAGAAAATTATGGATTTTAAATCAGTAAAGTCAATCTACTAAGGTATTTTCTTTATAGAGTGGAAGACAAAAATGAGTGAAAGTATTATTATTCTAAGAAGTTTTTATTCTTTGAGCACATTCACACAAACAACATACATATCTTTGTAAATAAATTGGATTCTTAAATGAGTTATTCTTTAAATGTATGTTTAAAATGTAATTACTTTAGTTTTGTGGGTTTTCCTTTAATTAAGAAATAAAGCCTACAAAGATAAAGATAACTCTTGTGTTGAAAAGGTATGGAAACCTAATTATGCTCAGGAGCAATGTGTAATGAATTGGACCTTTTTATCTTTGGTCACTGACTTCTTAAAACATACCTAATCTGCCTTGCTAAATAGCAGTCCAAATATTTCTGTCAATTTTTGGCAAGAGAGGTCTGCTGCCTAGGAAACTAACAGCAAAGTTAACAATCAATTGTTTTTAAAAAGGAGTGATTAAATACTAAATAAATGGAATAAACAAAAACTATAAAGATCATGGCTAAACTATGGAAAATTTTTGCAAAGACTTGATTGTGAAAGTCGATACTGTGCTATTATAACTAAAAATATAAATAAGGTTGATTATAAAGATTTTCTTAAGCTAAAAATTACTGTTACATTTCATAGAACTTCAGTAGATATAGAGTCAGATGATTTATTTCAATATCACATAAGAAAAACTATCACTTGCCTTTTGAAAAATTACATCTTCAAAATGATCATAATTATTATACATTTCAAAAGCATATATATATATATACATATATATATATATATACATATGCATTTTCCTAAATATGCTGAAAAGTTGAAGTCCTGTGAGCTTTATGTATAAATATAACAGAAAAATGTGGTGTATTATGATGGCAGCACATATAATAATATGCTCTAAATTTTTGACACCCATTCCAGCATGTCTACAATCCACTTCCAAGTGTTTTCTGCTTCCTTTTTGTATCCTATAACTAACATCACACAAAAAGCAAGAATAAGCCTTTCAAAATTACAATTTAAGTCATTTTTACCTTGTCTACCTACCTGGCTTTCCATCACTCTTTAAAAAATGTATTGATGGATTGATTGGTTTTCCATGATTCTTAATACAAATTTTATATTTGCTGAGTTTATCATCTCACAGTTATCTTGTGTTGGTTCACACACACAAAAAAAATTTTAAAAACACCCTTGTTTCTATTTCATGACTGGAATATAAATTCTTTCCTTCCTTTAACATTTATTTTTATATAAAGTTGTATCATTACACTATAGTTATCTCAGCTGTTGTCTCCTCATAAAAGCTATTATTTATTGTAAAGTGCCACCAAAACATTCCCCGACATTCTATCATAACTTTTTCTCTTCCTTAAAATCCATATCATGGGATGTAATTATGTTGTTTATCTACCTAGCTGTTTATTGAGTGGTTTCCACTCCTAGTCCTATGCACAGCTTTCTCTGAGGATAGACTATTTCTATAGCAAGTTCTCGGAAAGCATTTGAGATGAACAATTGAATAAATAACTGGATAAAGTTTGAAAGAAGTCGACTGAATGTACAGACAAGAAACCACCGTACATTAGTTAAGGTTTCCAGTATCACAGGTTCACCATAAAAAAAGTGTGTGTTGAGTCCAGAAGGGTCAGTAGGCATTGGGGCAGAACAGGTCTAAGAAATCTTTTGTAGACCTTCACACCAAATGCAAACTCAAGACATAAATAGTCAGGAAAAGAGACAGTGAAATTTGATAAAATCATAAGTTTCAAATTGTGTAGTAATAGATCTTTAGTTTTCTAAGGTAATTAAACCAAGAGTCCTGTGTCATGCTAATTAATTTTAATTTTATTCCACTTGCAAATTGTATCTAGTAAAGAACTTGGTACAAGGAGGTTATTTTTAAGTAGGTCATTCTGATCACAAAGTTGAGAATGATTTCCTAGTTTTCAGTTTAAGCAATTAGATAGCAATCAATGCCATTCATCAAGACAGAAAATAAGAGGTTGTTGAAATACAAGTGAAAAAAATTGAAGCCCTGTTTTAGACGCATGTTTCAAAATCACAGAGGAGTATAATTACAGGTTTCCAATAGGCAAGGAATTGCACAAAACTCTTAGCTCTAGGTAGCTATTCTCAAGTGTTTCAACTTTTTTCATGTGGGATTATACTCCTTTGATTTAAGACAAGGCCACAGTAATAAAATGTGAGAAACATTAATACATGTCATTTCTCTAAGATGCTTTAAGAGATAATATGTAATTTTTCACTCTTTGAATAATTGCAAATGCCTCTGAGAATCTAGGTGCTGCGTGAAAAACAAATTTTTGTTGTTATTTAAGCTATTGAGTTATAGGGAATTACTTACTTCTAATGCAAATCCTGGTCTCTCATTACCAATAAAGAAATTACCAGTTGTCTGCATTGGCATGGTAATTAAAGCCATGAAAGCACTTGAAATTTCTGGGTATTGTGAAAACACAAAAATGTGGCCATAACTGACCTTTTTCAAACACGATTTTGAGACAGGGTCTCGCTTTATAGTTCAGGCTGGCCCTGAGCTCAGCCTCAAACTCACAGCACAGCAATCGTCCTGCCTCAGCCTTCCGAGTGCTGGGATTACAGCCATGAGCCACCATGCCCGGCACTGTCCTATGTGGTACTGATTGCTGCTGGGCGTGAGTCTCCACACCCAACATTGTATGTGGTTACTGGGGAATCGAACCCCGGCCCTTGTGCTTGCAAGACAGGCGCCGGAACCACTGAGTTAAATCCCCAGCCCTCAAACACCATATTTTTGAAGGATAGCTTAACTACAAATGTCATAAAGGTCACTAAATAAAAGTCACATAAAGAAACATGGGGAAAAAATTGTCACAGAAATAAAAAGAGGAGAGACTTTTAAAGAAGAAATATAAAACAGATAAGCATAAACTATTCCAGTGAATTAAGAACTGAAAAACGAACTTGAGTTTAAGAACAGGAATTAATAATGAGCTCAATGAGAGACATTTTATTAAGATTGTTCAAAAATATAGTAGAGCTAGGGCTATGGGAAAAAATGAGAATTAAGTTGTGTCTTATACTGGTACAAATCCCCATTATGGAGTGCAATCATGATGTGTATATTTAATGTACCAATAAAGATTTAAAAAAATATATAGTATAGCATTGACCCAGAAGCAAAAGCTACTTTAAAGGAAGTTGGCTAGAAAGACTAAAACTTCCTATTTTTGATAAAAACAAAAATAACTGTAAACAGTTTTAGCTGCGACTAAGTGCTTCCATTTCACTCTTTAGTTATATCAATAGCCATAAAGATGGTATTGTCAATATCAATATCACATGTTCAATGTCTTAAAAATTGGGAGAAAAACAAATACCATTAAAACAATTCAATGGAGATTCACATAAATAACTTTACAACAAATCATTACACAAATCATTTCACTATAACTTGATATAAATTCTATCAGACATGTAGCAGACATATTAGTATAAAGACTTCCTCATTAGTATGACACATGCTATGTAGTATTTGCACACTTATGTACATTATAACTACATGGATAATGAGAAGAACAACAGTTTGGTGAGATAGATTAGGCAAGTCAAATTTCTCTACGTTTTTCAGGATGCACCAGTCTATTAATTTAGAGAACAAGAAAATACATGGTCAAGCTTATTTCATCGTTCTTGTAGGAGTATTTTGTCTTATAATGTGAATTTAATTAAAAGTAATTCCTGTATACTTTTGTAGCTAAAAGCCACTTTACAGACTCCTACAAAGAGCTAACTTTTTGTAAAATGGTGAATATCTTGAAGATATATGTTCACTGAGTTATTTATCATAAGCAAACTATTTTATATAGCATGTACTCCTGTAGAGATTAATCACTTCATGAAGCAAAGCAAAGATTAAATATCTCTGATTCAATAATTTTATGAGATTATAAATTTATAAAAGTAAATGGATGGGTGATATTCTGAGCCCCCAGAAATATTTTGTTGAAAAAAAAAAAAGATTTTGTTGTCCTGACATGTATTAGATACCATGCTGAATATAAATGGTGTTCAGAAGTTGTTTTGGTTGATGTTAGGCTTAAAATGTAAATTTATGCAGCAATTAGAGCATCATTTGGGTGCAATGCAGCAAATTTGAGATAATGTAGCATTGCTACAAGCTTTTAGACAGGGTGAGAACCGCACAAGCTCATTACAAGCTGTCAGTGGAAGCACTTGTTGTTATGGACACCCGCTATTCACGCTGATGGGGCAAGAAACTATTTATTATCTTTGCTAAATATATCAAGACTTATCCTTTGCAATCGGATTCCCTTCTGGTTGTAATTAAAACTTAGTCTCTGCAAACTGAAAACCACATTGTGCTATCATACAAGTTAGGAGCTCATACATTTAAGATACAAAAGACAGCATTGAATTGTTTCTTATCACGATATCCAGTACCTAAATATCACTCCCCTCTGAAATATGTTACATCGCTACAATTTGGATATGGCCATAAAATGATCAAAATTGCATACCTTACTGTGTAATCTAAATAACTGCCTGGTGGAAGATATTAACTAAGAGTCACTCTAGCATTATCTGTGATTTTATAGGAAAGTCCAACATAGGGAAATTCTGACTAAGCACGTTCTCTAAATGTTGCTAACTAGCCTGCAGACCAGTGGAAAACTGCAAACTTAGACACTCCAGGGTGAAATCAATCCGCCAGTTAAGAGTAAGTATTTAGAAAACTTTATTGCAATATGGCATTGCTAAAACACACAATAGCATCTGTTTTCTGCTAATTTTTATTTTTATTATATTTCTGCATTTTTATTTTGCTTTTTAAAACTTTAATCTCACAATTGAATAGGGGGTAATATAGATAATCTAAGAAGTATGGTATCTCACTTACCTATGTGTAAAGTAGGCAAATGTTATGTATTCATAGATAAAAATATTCATAAGATACTCAGTGCTTTTCATGATAATGAATACCACATAATATTTATTTATTTATTTATTTATTTAGAGACAACTACAACTGCTTTGTAGTTCAAGCTGGTCCTGAGCTCAACCTTGAACTCACAGCAATCCTCCTGCCTCTGCCTTGTAGTGATGGGATTTCAGGTGTGAGCCACCATGCCCAGCACTGTGATAAATGTCCCTGATTGCTGGTGGGCAGGAGTCAACATGCCCGGTATTGTTGTATGTTGTTACTGGGGGATTGAACCTGGGACAGCCCTCAGAAGACAGACACTGGAACCACTGAGCTAAATCCCAGGCCCAACACATAATTATTGAGTAATAACAAAGTGTATTTATACTATTTTTTTATCTTTATTGGTACATTAAATATACACATAATGATTGCACTCCATAATGGGAATATGTACCAGCATAAGACACAACTTAATTCTCATTTTTTCCCATAGCCCTACCCACCCTACCTATTTTAAGTGGCCTCGAAAATTTTAACCACTTAACTTCTCTGATCAAAGTCTAGGTTAGTGGATTCATTATAAGTCTCTCTTTTTGACACTCTCTATTCACACACACACACACACACACACACACACACACACACACACACAGAAAGAGAAAGAGAGAGAGGCATGCAGTACTGTAATGGTACTGATAGTTGATGTTCTGACCAATGCTTGTTCACATCTATAGTCGATATCTATTAATAATTTAATTGAACACTAAAATAAAAGGATTCCAGAAAATGAATTTGTATCATACAGATTCCATTGCTAAAGCAAAATACCAGACACCTGAGGTGTAATCTATTCATGGTTTCAGGGGTTTCAGTGCATGGTGGCTGGTACCAAGGCACAAATACAGCAGAAGAGCATGGCAGAGGGAAAACGGCACCGCAAAGCAGAGAGACAGGGAAAGAACATCACAAAGAGATGAGAGACTAGATGTGGACTTTGGGTCATGAATCTATGATCGACTTCTTCCAAATGGAGACTACTTCCTACAGCCCCATCCAGCTCTGAGCTCACTGATGGTTAATGGGGCTGCAAACTGTGCAGTCCAATCACCTTTCCAAAAGTCTCCTAATCAAGTCAAATTGACAAGTAAGATTCACCTGAAGAATATAATAAAATGCTTGATTCTTCAGCTGTAATTCCATGCTGATTAATGCCCTGAATGGAACTTGTTCATAGTTCTAGGGTTATTTCTTCAATTAATTGGTAGCCCCTAGAATTACTCTCCATAAAACACTTCAACTGGTGTTTATAAATCAAACTGTTGAAATTTAGCTAATGAAAAGTTTTGCACACATGTAGATGCTTTTCCATTTCCTCCACAGTACAGATGACCATTGTCATTGGTTTGCTCAGAAAATATCCATGTTAAAGTGCACCAAAAACTACTAAAGCACTAAAATATGGTTATTTATCCACTTTCTATTATTCCAAAATACAACCACTTAGTAAAACTGGTTATTTCTATAATAAGCCCATTAACTTTGACTTTATTTCAATTTAACTGATCAATCCTTAAGTTATCTTCTTTCTTCCAAAAAACTGACTGTTGGCTGTCATGAAAAACATACTTCGAGAAACTCTTCAGTCCTCAAAGTTGTAAGAACCACCATAGCATTCTCACATGTATGTAGGAATATTTATCATATTCATAACCAAAACCTGAGGATGGTGAAGCATGATAACTTTTTTCCATTTCAACAGAAAAAACTTATGAAATAAATAAAATGTAGTACAAGCTTTAGAAGTATTTAAAAATTAAATTTAGTCTATAGTCAGATGAAGGAAATTTTTATTCTTATTTTTTAATATAACAATATTCAGAGATCCTCAGTAGGAAATAAAAATGGCTGCTTCATTTTCACAAAGATAAACCTTGGCTCCCTACAAGCCAGGTGACTGCTCCGTGAATGCTCAAATTCTCCTAGTAGACTTGCCTTGAGCTGTAGTATTTCACATCTGTGACTTTTGTTTTCAAAAATCTCAAGACAAATTGCTTCCACAAGAGCCCAATTATCAGATAGAGACTTTCCTATAGCATTCACATTAAGCAAAAAGAAAAGATGTACTTTAAAAATTCTTTGGTAAATAATGGTACTGACTGAAAAGGTCAGTTCTATTGACATGGTAGAGTCTTTACTGCTTGTTGCTTCATGGAAATATTTGCATAGGCTTCTCCACACACACCAAATCACAATTCTTTTTTGAAAGAAATTTGTCTTGTATATATCTTCATATCAGGTAAACCAGCTTTCACTCAGTAAGCAATTTTTGGTTGGCTAGGAACTTATTGGAATAATTTTATTGATTGGTCTTCTTTTTTTTACTTCAAGTTGGAGATAAATTTAATTTCTTAATAGATATTAGTCACATATAATTGGCAGACCCCTACTTAATTCTTAAATCTCTTTGGATCATGGCTATCTTTGATTCATTTTAGCATTTTGATGCAGTTATCAAAGTATTCAGCTCTCGTAGTTGAAAGGTTTGAGGCTATTTTAAATTACTCACAAGTTTTGGCCAGATCCAAAAGAAATACATTTGCTTTTCAATGTCTGCTGCATACAAAATTATATTGGGATTGGTCATCTTTCTACTGCTTCCTGTTGTCCCAAGGTTTTGAAACTGAAACTTGAGTTTCACAGTTGTGTCTCTGTGGGAGAATGCTCTCAGTGGTCAGGTCCTGTCATAGGCTACAGGGAGGCCCAGCAGCTTCAAAGGCCCAACTCTCAACTATGTATGTTGATCCACGTATATAATCTCAGACTGGGAGGTTAAGGGAGGAAGATTGAAAGTGTTTTTAAAAAAAGAAAAAGAAAAAGAAAAAAGTGATAGGGCTGTAACTCAGTGAGAAAATCTTGGGTTTTCAATCAAAATGTTAAATTTAAGTGTAAATTTAAAAAATAAGGAATGAAGGCTGAGAATTTAGCTCAGTGGTACCACACCTACCTTGCAAACTCAAAACCCCAAGTTCAATCCCTCATTCTGCCAAAAAAGAAAAGGTGAATAAAGTAGCTATTTTGTCCCAAAATAGTACCTAACACATCTAAATTCCAATGGATGAGTTCCTTTTCTCCTTTTGTGAGCTTTGATTTTGAACCCAAACAACATTTTTCCTTCAGATAATTTTTTTTCAGTGAATTCCTTGCTCATATCTGTCAAAACACCCTCAGTGTACAACCTTTAATCTACTCTGGCAGCTATATGTAAATTCAGTTATAAGTAAGCAGGTTTAGGGGCAAGATTTTACCTCCAAAATATCCTCCCTGTGAACAGCTTTAGGGAGAAGAATTCTCATAAATGCAGTCTCAAAATTTAGAGGAAAGAGTGGATCAGAATAAGAAATGCTAAATTCTTATGGAACCAGTGCACAGGAAGTAAGACCAGGGACATGCTCTGGACCATTTCTCAGTGAATATGCCCAGTAGTTGCTCTGGGACTGTCCAGAAGCCCGTCAGCCCCAACTGAATCTCCACCCAGTGAGGAAACCCAGCAGTCCTGCCAAGACTCCTCCAGAGGCTCAGTGGCTCTACTGGTTGTCAGGAGTGAGCAGTGAGATTATAGAAGAGCTGTGAAAGACCCAAGGCCCAAGGACAAATTGTACCCAAAAGATGACTCAGAAAGTAGCCATTCCTGACGGGTTTTAAATATTAAAAAGATACTCACAATAAGTATTTTACAGGCAGCAAACCAAGAATTAAGCAAAAAAAAAAATCAATAACAAAACATACAAATGAGAAAACATCTAAATAAGACACAAACCCAGAATTCCAGATCATCATAGGGAAATTTAGGAATCAATGAGAGGAAACAACCTGAAACTCAACCACCTGCACCCCCTGAACTGGCAACAAAAGAGGATCTGGGGGGAAAAAAATGATTTTTCAGGGAGTAACATAGTGAAACATGAGGCTAATAAATCTGAGGAAGACAGATAAAAACAATAGAGGAACTCAGAAACCTGATGGAATCTCAGTATATGAAGGTAACAGAGTCCTTTCAACAGAGTAAAAGTATTTCGGTAGGTTACAAACTCTACTGAAAACTTCTACAGTAGCATGAGTGGTTATGAGGACGGGATCTCAGACAGAAGAACGCAGATGATATAAGAAAGTGGAAAGACATCCTTTGTAGAAAGAACAAACACTGTCAAATTTCTTAAAGTGCCATTCTGATTCAATGAAATCCCAATGGTAATCTCAACAGTATATTTTGCAAACAGCAGAAAATAATCTAAGATTTCGCTTAGAACCAGAAGACATAAAGAAGAGCAAAAACAATTCTAGGTAATACAGACAAGACAGGAGTATCTCAATCTCCAACTTCCATTCGAAATTATTAGCATGACCCTTATTCATTTTGTGTGTGTATATTCACATTTATATACAAATTATATATATATATATATATATATATATATATATATATATGAAAGATAAAGTTGAAATGAGGCAAGGAAAAGTGATGAGCTTATTTTCGTGCATATTAAATTTGAAGAAAAGATGTGTATTTACCTGAAAATGTTCAAGGGTCATTTGAAAGGTTATGCCTGGAGTTTCACAAAGAAGTATCTATTTGGTGGAAGTTGACATTTTTGAAAGCATTACTTGATTACTCAGGTAAATCAATTTTTGTTAATAGAAAGAAGAAGGAGAACAAGAGTTTCATCAGGAGCACACAGAAAGCCTCTAGGAGTCAGACTGATCAGCACTCTTGAGGGAGCAACTTCGCATCGGTTGCATAAATAGAAAGAAAAACACAAGTAAGAACATTGATTTTATTCAGGCAGCCGCAGGAATGCGAGCACTCCAGAGGTGAAGATCAGTCAAGTTTGGTGTTCTATTTTATAGGGAGGAGTTGAAGGAACTCCTTGAGACCAAGAAAGGACAGAAGTTTTGAGGATGAGTGGGTACTTATCACTTAAATCAGTTTCAAACACAAAGACAAATCCTTTCTCCAAGCAGAAAATCAAGAGTAAATCCCAGAAAATAGTTTGAGAAGACTGAAGACACAAGTAAGAATACTTGTGATGTATATTATTGATATGTCAAGATAGACCATTGTTCATAAATGCACACAATACATTTTGGTGGTGGAAATTAGAAAATACATCATCAAAGGAAGACGCCTCTATGTACTGTAGGAAGGAAGAAATGGTGAAGAAAATACATTAAATATGTTATTTACACAAATCTAAATATTATGGTCATGTAATACAATTTCAATATGAATATGTAGATCTTGAGATTTTCTATAGGTAAATTATGATATCAAAGATGTGTCTATGGAAAAGTATGAAAACACAATAAGCAAATTGGTTAAAAACTGGCATAACTGTTTTTGAAAAAACTAATTGATGTATTTTCCTTATTAATCATAAACTATTTCAGGATTTTGGAAAATGGAACCAAAGTGTAAAGGCAATTTTAAAAATCGGACATGAAAATGCTAGATTCTATGAGAGTGAGAACATTTAATGACTTAGAAAATGCAGCATACATGTTTCTGCTCTGATTACAAAGATATTCCTTTCATTTAAAGGAGTAATCAGGGATGTAGCTCAGTAGTGGAGCACTTGTCCAGCATGCATCAGGACCTCATTTAATCTGCAATGCTATAATTATAATAGATAAATAAATACATAAGTAAACAGTAGTATTTGGTATGTCTTATTGTCTACAAGTGAAAGGGCCTGTTACAAAGCTATGGAACACAACTGTGGTTATAAGTAAAGCACAGGAGATATTTCACACACAGAGTGAAATCACAAATGTCCTCAGGAAGGCTCAGCTCTCAAAGTGAAGTCTGAGAATTTTGTGTCTAGAGACAGCTTTGCATTCTGAGGAAGTGTTATAATGGAACAGAACAATATCTTAGCTCATAGTGAAATCTTTATATCCACATCATATTATGGAATTTTAGTAGAGATGTAAATATAAATTTCTAACATTGTCTACAAAAGTTCTTAACTGTACATTGTCTTCACACTTAAGAGTTCTAAATTCTCAGTCAAAAATGGTCAACAATATATTCTCAGAGCTGTCCCCCCAGAATTCTATCAATCTTCCATTGTTAAAATGTCACAAAATAGTATATTCTATAATTTCTATTTAATTTTATTTATTTTGCCATTTTGCTTAATATTTACCTATGCTATAAAATTTCTTGCATGCATAGAGTTTTTAGTAATAGTGACAGAAAAAGAATCCTGTAGAAAAATATTAGGTACATTATTTTTTCATCTTTTATGAAAAGTATGTTCAATACTCTTAGACATTGCTAGTAGGCCTATGAACTTTTTACATAGTAGGCTATGAGGCTTTTTTATGAAAAACTTGAAGAGAAAAATTATAAAATAACAAAGTAATATTCTTTCACAATGAGTTCTGGGTCAATATATTTTCCTGAAAGTAATTCACTTGAGATTATGCACAAAGATTTGCCCTTCAAATCTTTGTATTCAGAATTCCTGAAGAGCTACAAACTGAAAATAAACCCACTTTTAAATCTTTGTAGCTGATGGACTGATATACAGACATTAAGATAACCAGTCCTGTCTCATAGTGTGGTTAACCAACTGTTAGCTTTAGATAAAAGGAGGAAACAGTATATATCATATAGAATTACAAATAAAATAAAATGTGAACGGCATACAGCTTCTCTGTAGGGTTATGAATAATCTGTCATTTTCTTTAGGTGTGTGTCTTTTTCGTATTTTCTCGGTTATGCATGTGTGATTATTCAAACATCAGGCTCCACATTTTCAAATAATGAGAATGTCCCTTGCCACGTTCAGGTAAGGGCAATCGGGCAAGCCACAGAGCAGGCTCTGCTGAAAAGCAACTGTCGCTATGAGCAGGAACAGATTCTGGCCCTTGAGACACCTGTCAATAAAATTATTGTTTTGAACTTCTGAGCTTCCAAATTCATTGATAAGATGCAAATATGCTATGTTGATTCATTGACATTATGTTAATTACTGTGGCACTAGGCAATTGTTATCACCTCAAATTTGACTAATTAAATTAGAAAAATAGTCTTTAAAAAGTGGTCTTTAATAGACTGGGGAGGAAATAAATTTGATTTCAGAGTTGTTGTAGGAAGATTTGTTAGAGGAAAGCATGGAAATTCTAAATGTCTCCTATACCAAAAATTCCGTATCTTTGTCATTATATGGGAAGTTTTTTGATATTTTTAATTACATAGACTTTCCTCATGTCTTTAATCTGAAATTTAGTGCCCTCTTCTATATCAAACACTTAGGAGTTTTGTATTCTAACCATACCCTAGTATTCTTGAATGTTCTCACAAGTTTCTGTATTTCTTTATTAGTATCTGAATGTCATAATCAACCTCATCTTCAGGTCCACAGTTCTTTCTTTTGCTTGATCCAATCTGTTGGTGAGGCTTTTCACTAACGTCTTGATTTGACTTACTATGGTTTTTCTTTCCAAGATTTCTGTGTGATTCTTTGGACTCATCTTGTAGAATCACTCCTTTATCTCTGGCACAGCCTTGAGTCATTCAAATATTTACTAATATCTTCTTTGATCTTCTTTCCTTTTCATTTCAGATGCTCATTTTTGAATTGGGTCTTTAAGTTTGGGTGGATTGATTTTTTTTAAGCTCTTTATTCTGGATAATAGCCCTTTATCTGTGGAATTGCCAGTAAAATTTTTGTCACATTGTTGGGTGTCTTTTCACTTTACCAGTGGTTTCTTTTGCTGTGCAGAAGCTTTTCAATAGGATGAGGTCTCTGTTGATCCCTTCTGCTAGTTCTCATGCTATAGAAGTTTTGTTCATAAAGTCTTTCCTCTCTCCCTAAGTCATTGTTTCCAAGAGTTTTGCCTAACCTGTTTTCCAGTAGGTTTATTGTTTCTGTTTTAATATTTAGGTCTCTAATCTACTTTGATTTTACTTTAGTAAATCAGTTTTTACTTTAGTAAAGTTTTTACTTTAGTAAAAGTTTTTACTTTAGTAAAAAGCTAGATAGGTCTAGCTTTAGCTCAAAAATCAATGGCCTTTGTATACACAAACAACAGACTCACCAAGAGAGAAATTGGGGAGTCAAGCCCTTTCACAATAGCATTCCAAAAAAATGATATTTCTAGGAATCAATCTAACAAAAGAAGTGAAAAACCTCTACTCTGAAAACTACTACTTTGAAAGAGGAGATTGAAAAAATTATGAGAAAATGGAAAGATATCCTTTGTTCCTGGGTAGGAAGACACAATAAAATCAAAATGGCTACACTCCCACAACTCCTCTGTAAATTCAATGCAATCTTGAGCGAAATCCCAACAATTATTTCATAGATGTAGAGAAAATAATCCAAAAATTCATCTGGAACCACAAAAGACCTAGAATAGTAAATACAACTCTATATAACAAGCACATGGCAGGGGGTGTCACAATCCCCAACTTGAAACTGTACTACAAAGCCACTGTGATAAAAAAAAAACCAACATAGTGGGCTGGGGATTTAGCTCAGTGATATCTGCACCTGCCTTGCAAGTGCAAGGGCCTGGGTTCAATACCCGGTAAACACATACAAGAATGCCGGGTCTGGCAACTCATGCCCACCAGCAATCAGTACCACATACCACAATGCCTGGTGTGGTGGCTCACTCCTGTAATCCCAGCACTTGGGAGGAAGAGGCAGGAGGATTGCTGTGAGGTCAAGGCTGAGCTCAGGGCCAGCTTGAACTACAAAAAAAAAAAAAAAAAATGCATACTACTGACAAAATAACAGACCTGAAGATCAGTGAAGTAAATTAGATCCACAAACAACTCTAGATAGACTGAATCACCTCATCTTTGACAAAGGAGCCAAATATCCTCAATAGAGGAGAAGTACCTCTTTAACCAATAGTGCTGGTAAAACTGGGCTCTAATCTTACTCAGATTTTAAAGGAAGGCCTGTAGTCAAGCAAGCAGCACTTGCATGAGTCTAAATAATGCAAAAGGTGCAATGGATATCCCAGTAAGTCAGAGATGCTGAGAATGTGGAACGTCTGCTGAGGAAAGTCACAAACCAAGAAGGAAGCCCAGGGAGGGAGAAGCCACGTGGACTGCAGCAAGGAATGCCATAGATGGTAGGAAGTCGATGCCCTGTGGAGCTCTTCTCTTACCACAATATGCTCCTGATTCTGGAGTGGGCAATACAGGATTTAACTTATGACCTGCTGGGTTTGGATCCCACTTTTATCTGATTCTTTTGTATCCTATAATTCCTAGAATAGTAATATTTATCTGATGCCTCTGTACCTTGAGAGTATAAAATTTGCTTTTGATTTATATAGAGATTCACAGCTAAAAGTTTTCTTAGTGAGGAAGAGTAGTGAGTTTTTAAGCACTGTTGAGTCCTTGGCAATTCTTAGAGATGTACTAAATACAATTTATACAATGATATGGACATGAGCCTGGTGGGAGTCAGGGGCATGTGATGGTGTAGATCTGTCGTGGCCCCCAAACTTTTCATGTGGCCCCAGATGAGATTTTGAAAGGTGCTTGAATCAGGGCCACTCATCAGGGGGATGAACTGTAGATGAGTTAAATGTTAGACATGTTTTCAGAGGACAGGCCTTGGAAGGTCCTCCACCACAGCTCCTCTTTCTGCTTCCTCCCTGCTCATGAGGTGGGCAGTTTCCTCCACTGTGTCTTTCACACCAGTGTTGTTGTCATGCAGTCAAGTGACCATGGACTGCGTTCCTTCAACTGTGAGCCAAACCAGTACTCTCCTCCTTTAAAGTGTGCATGTCATGTATTCTGTCACCCCCAGGGGCAAGCTATAATCAACATTCCCTCACCCAGCAGTTCATTTCAACATTTTACATGTATTTGGCAAAAAAAAGAGTAGAATCATATAATCTATGAATGTTAAGAGAAGATAAATCTACTCTTGGATTTGATGCTCACAGTCTCCCTGGAAAATAACAAAACTCGACAAACTTAGTACTTGTTAACTGTAATTGTCCTGCTGTATTCATCATTCTTACTTATTCTGATCATTTTTTTCCTCACTTCATGATTTATATTATCAACTCTGCTTCTGTTATTTTTCTATTGTAATGTAGTGAATTTTCTTTCAGGGAAATTTTCTAGTTCTCTCACTAAGCTTTCCCTAATTTCCAAGGATATTTTTAAAAATGGAATCCAAGGATTAATCAAATTGATTTTTAAGACCATCACAACTGTAAATACCTTTTTGTCATGTTCTGGAATTCATAATGTATGACTTTTTTTCAAAATAAATTTCAGAGTAATTTTTGAAATTCTTATTTGAGATTTTGATTCTTTTTTGGTTCCTACTCATATTAAGACAAGGAAGCAGCATAATTTTTTCTTACCTGGTAATTTTAAATTAGTTTTAAACTAGAAAATGCTGATGAAAATTATTTTATAAGTTCACAGTAATGTTCCAATCATATTTTCTGATAAACAGGTAAAGACGTACTGCTTTATGGATGAGAGAGCCACAGTTCTATTGCTAAGACTGATGTCCTTAAGATAAATTAAATCTTGGATTCAATGCTTGGATTCAAGGCTTCATATTTTCTATGTCTAATATAATTGTTCATTCAATATTACTGGAAACCCTTTGCTATAAAATGTAAAGGATTTATACAATCTGAAGATAAACCAGAGAATATAAAACTTTGTTATATTGAGTAGATGTGACACTGCATTGGAAAATTCTTCTGGAGAACTTTGCTGCAGTTGGCATGCTCATTGGCTTGTCAGGTGTTGTCTGTGTATACAGGGCCTTTGATAAAACTCCCTCCTCATGAACTTAAAGGTCACTTATACACCAGGGCATTGGTAGAGTTGATGAACTGAAGTATTTCCAGATAGCAGCAGGTGCTTGTAGTCTGAAGCTCAGGCTTCCTGCTGACTACGGTTAGAGTTCTGCCTCTGGGTGTCACACAAGCTCTCACATTCCAAATTCTTTTCAGATGCACTTAAAACTTTCATAAAATCAAATCCTAGCCACTTATGCTTAGCAAGGGACATAATGTCTTCATTCTGTGGGTTAGCGAGATAGCACTAACCTCCTCACCTCTGGATTTCTCCTTCATATTTTGAATCTAGCTAACTAATAAGTTTGTGATCCATTCTATAGTCCAACAGTATGATTTTTCAACACGTGGTTTTTCTAGAAAACTCACATATCATTTTGTTAAGCCTAAAGAATCAAAATCAACAGATAGTCATAGAGTGTCACATAATCTGGCAGGTGATTATTTTCAACTGGTTTCTCAATGTTTTCTATTTCTTAAAGGACATATTTTAATTTAGCCTTAATGCTAAAGAGTCTTGATTGTTTTCACCATCAAAAATTTAAAAAGCAGAAACAAAGCTTATGTATACAAGGGGTGGGAGCTTAAAACTAAGAATCTAGATAACTTCATGGACATGTATAAATTCTCACTGTTGAATGTGATCATAATATATACCTAATATGTACCAATAAACTCAATAAAGGGGAAATTTTAAAAAATAAAAAGTCTTGAAATATCAAATCCAAAAAGAATATATCAGTAAAGAGGCTGGCTGGGCATGGCGGTGCATGCTTGTAACTCCAGCACTCAGAAAGCTGAGGCAGGAGGATTGCTGGGATTTTGAGGCCAACCTGAGCTACATGGTGAGTTCAAGGCCAACCTAAACTACATAGTGGGACCCTTTCTGATGAAAAGAGCAAACAGAACAAAGTCAAGTCCCCCCCAAAAACCCGAATGAAACAAAGAGGCAGAAAACTTTCATTTCCACCTTATGATGAGCAACTTTGACAGTTTTAATTTCATCTTCAGAAACTTTTATTTTTTTTCTTAGCATTAGTTAAGAGACTATCTACCTCTTTTATAAACAGCAAAAGGTTGTTACCAAGCTTCTCTGGGCTAAAAGTTTATAGCAGTGTATGTTGAAGTGATGCATGTATACAGTGATATGCAGGAAATCTAAAGACAATTTTATTTCAATACTCTGGTTTGTGTAGGAAAATAACTACATAACAAACAGTCTCAATGACTGTCCCCACTTTGTAAATTGTGTTGTTCATAAGACAACAGCCTATGAAGTGGCTACTACTACTGCCAGCATTTGACTGACAGGGATATAGAAGGTTGCTGTACAGTTTCCCTCATGTCAGATAATGTTACAGTCTGAATTATACCAATCAGTCTGTGGGACTCAGCTGCCTCTCTTCTCAGAGGCCATCTTCAATGTCCGGCTAAGGTTTAGATGAATTTTTAATTTCCTGTACTTAAAAACAGTATTTCTCTAGAACTAGAAAAGACATGAATGAACAATTAAAAAGCAATAGCATGCTAGCTAGTGAGATTTGCTGTATCTATGAATGAGACAAGCATAAACTGTTTGGTGGGTAACTGTGACGAGGTCCGTTCTTGACATGGTAGGTACATTTTACTATTTGTTTTACCCATGTGGAACCTGGTTGAAGTGAGAGTTGTCCTCTTTAAGTAAAAATCACAGAAAAACTGAATTGGGTGAAATGGAATTTTAATAAACTAACACACCATGACAGATCTCCAAACTTTTTAATTTTAGACTACATTATCAAAATTTTAAGTAATTAATTAGATAACAGTTAGGTTGATATTTGTGAGTACCTCCAGAAAATTCTAGGTCAAAATGGGGGTGTATATTGACATGTAACTTTCATTTTATTAGTTTTTAATGATAAATTATTCATGCTTTTTTTTTTCTGATGTCCTAGCAAGTAGTTATAAAAGAGGCAGAAAACTTAAGCAACATCAATTAGATGAAGAAATCAAGAGGCTTACAAAAGAAATAGAATCCTTATGCTCTATCCACAAACAACATGTACAGTTTTAACTGATCAAACACATCTGGGAAACCATTGAAATTGCTTCATGTATTATCACTCTTCACCCCAAGAAAAACTGGAGTGTTTATTAAATATTCTACCAGCGTTGTTCATGATTGCTGAATTGTTCAAGCTTTTGAAACAGAACTGAAAGCGTGTCTGTATTTTACAAAGTTTTTCCAAAAGACATCTTTGAAATCACCAGTATCTTTGCAAGGCTTGAATTCAGATAGTGCTGCAATGAAAATAAATTGATACTCTGTAGAAAGGGCAAGCAGGGAAATTTATGTTCAATGAAATCTTAAGTAATAATTCAGAGAAAAGATTTCAAAATTTAATATATCTGGAGTTAAAAATCTAATTACTCTGGGCCAGGGAGTTAGCTCAGTATTTCCAGCTGCCTGTCTTGCAAGTGCAAGGGCCCAGGTTCAATTCCCCAGTAACCACATACAATACTGGGTGTGACAATTCATGCCCAGCAGCAACCAGTGCCACATACCACAGTGCCGGGCATGGTGGCTCACGCCTGTAATCCCAGCATTCATGAGGCAGAGGCGAGAGAATTGCTATGAGGTGAGTTTGAGGCTGAGCTCAAGGCCAGCCTGAACTATAAAGCTAGACCCTGTCTCAAAAAAAAATCTAATTATTCTGACTACTGCATTTCTTAGTAAGCCAAACTTTGCTTTTGTGTTATGATGGTCCCATCCTGATGAAGTTTGTAAGGATTTGGGAGGGGGAGCAGAGGGTTGTCATTTTTGTTTTGTTTTGTTGATATACATAGATTTTAGAAGTTCTTGAGAAGTTTTCAAATTTTCAGTGAAGTTGAATAAAAGTCATAATTTTTCACAAGAAAGTATATTTGTCCCCAAACCCAGATCCTTAGTTCTTTTATGTTGTGGTTCAATTTCTTTTAATTCTTATTATAAAATATATCAAAATCACATAATCTGGATGTCAACCAGGAAAAATATATTTTAGATTCCTCATTTAATAAAAAAAAAACCCTGATGAAATTATTGCCAAAAAAAAAATCTATATCACTGTGCAGGTTTTATCAAAGGAATCCTTGTCTTCCTTTTGTGCAAATATTTAATTGCCAGGATAATCTGGCATGTGTTGTCAGGAAGAAGGAAAAGGCACTGCATCCTCAGTGTGACTTTCTTTATTAAATATCCTACCAGCATTGTTCATGGTTGCTGAATTGTTCAACCTTTGGAAATAGCACTGAAAGCCAGCAAGGACTCTGATTACAAATAACAAGCTAAGCTTTATTAATCTTCCAAATAGCTACACAAATGTTCATTTTCTCTCAACTTCTTGGTAGGAAAGCAGTATAATTGGTAGATCAATGAAGTTAACAACAAAGAAAAGAACACCATTATTTGATTTTGAAAGTTATAACCCATTCTTACAGTTGTATTCTTCTTTACCACAAAGAAACCTATTATTTTTGCTTCCTTGCTATCTTTCCTGAAGTTGAAAGATGAATATAAATATTTACAACTTTAAGATAGACAATTATATATTTAATTATACGGTGAAGTGTTTTCATTGATGTCATATTAAAATTTCAAAGTCTGACATACAATGCAGGATATTGACCAAAGGGTACAAAGATTCAGGTATGTGAGATAAATATATCCCAGAAATCTGATATACCACAGAATGACTACAATCAATAATATTGTATTATTTATTTTAAATTTGCTAAGAGCATTGACTATGAGTTTTTATATGGCAAATAAACCACAAGAAAAAAAAAGAAATTGTAAGTATGTGAGGAAATGGATGAATTAATTACCTGGACTGTGGTGATAATTTCATTATATATATATATATATATATATATATATATATATATATATATATATATAAAACTACTCTATTGCAAACTTTAAACACATGTAATTTTTGATGGTCAAGTGTACATCAATAGAAACTGGAGAAAAGAATACTGCTCCAAAAATAAGTGACAATACAAGGACTATACAGGTAGAGATAAGTACATACTGTTAAAATCCAAATTTAAGTAAACAGTTAACAGGGTGAAGGAGCTGCCTATAGAAGAATGGGAGAGAAATTTTGATAGTTGCTTATGTGAAAAAGCAATATCTAGAACATTATTAAAAAAAAAAAAGCACCTAAACATATACAGGCAAACATATCCCAGTGAGGTTCAACCAATAAATGGGCAAAACAGCATGTTTTGTTTATTGTAGAACAATTTACGATAGTTAAAAAAGTGAAATCAGAAGAATGTATAGGTGATGTTGAAGTCTGGCTAAGTAAAGTGCGCCGCACCACAGACTGGTACCTAACTGTAGGGCGACACAAGGGCCTTGCACACACGCCCCTCAGTGCGGAGAGTCTTGTAACTGGCCAAGTTCAGATCGCCGGTTAATCACCCCAGGTCCTGACTCTTCAGACCTCAGCCAATCAGCAGGTAGAGCCTTGCCTATGCCCGCCCTTCACCGCTTGTATAAAAGCAACATCCCTGCTCAATAAAGACGGAAGTGATTCTCTGAAATCATCCCCAGAGTCCACTTCTTGTCTCTGCGCCTCACCCTCTTGGTCACCCAGGTCAAGATATCAACACACAACCAACCACAAGAATGAATAAAGAAAATCTGATATATACACATAGCAGAGTATTATTTAGACATGAAGAAGAATTATAATAATGTAATTTGGTGAGAACTGAGAGTAACTGGAGATTGTCATGCAGAATAAACCAGACTCAGAAAAATAACGATCACATGTATTTCCTCATATGTAAAAGCTAATGGTATAAAAGTAGAAAGGAGATAAATTTTAGATAAGAAAAATTAAAAATAGGGGTTTGAAGCTTTAATGGAAGGTAACAAAGAGATTTGATGGAAATATGGTATTTACACGTTTGAAAATACCATATTGAAACTTAATATTTTTTAAAAAAATCTAAACACACTAATAAATATATATTTTAAAATGTTAATACTAAATATGATTTATATAGTGACAAGAAATATCTAGGCAGGCTAAAAGGAAAAACAGCACAAACATTGAAATATAACATAGTGTGTTGACATTGAGCAATAAATAACATCACAGTTGTGATGTACGAGATACTTACCTTTCTGTAAAGCCATAGCTACGCCAGGAGGTGACCCTAAGCCAGGGAGGATCCCTTCCTAAGAAGATGGCAAGCATCACTTTCAAAATAAAAGTCACTTCAAGTCAATGTCTTGGACTCCCCTTAAGCTTTCTTTTACCAGTTTTGACATCCTTAATCCATTTTGATTTGACTTTTATACATAATGTGAGATAAGAGTCTATTTCATTCATTTGTATCTAGAGACACAGCTTTCTTACCATTTTTTGTTGAGTAAATTTTTATTTTTCTGTGTTTTTATGGAACTATTGAATCAACTCAGTGTAAATGTATTGATATATTTCCTGATTATCTACTGTTTTATTGATTTTTCCATCTATTTTATGCTCCTGTGACACGTATAATGGTTTTAGGATAAATTCTGAAATCAAGTAATGTGATACCTCCAGATTAGTTCTGTTTGTTAAAGACTACTTCAGTTATTTGTGGTCTTTTGCATTTCACATTTAGAGAATTTTTTTCTGCCTGTGAAAAATATCACAGAAATTTTACTAGGTATGGTATTAAATTTGTAGATTAGGTAGTATAGATATGTTATGATATTAATTTATCCAATCAATTAACACAGATGTTATTTTTATCTTCTTTATTTTTCATAAATATTTCAGATTTCAGTGTATAGATATTTCTCATTATTGGATGAATTATTCTTCCCTATTTAAATTTGTAGTTATTGTATTTGTATTGTTTTCCTAATTTCTTTTCCACTAGCTCATTATTGATAAAGAGAAATGGTACTGGTTCACGAATATTAATTTGCATATCAAATCTTAATTTGTTAATTCTCTTTTTCACTTAGGAAACAAAATTTTGCTTTACAAAGTTTATAGCTGCTGTGTATGATGCACAGCTTGGGAAAAGACCTTTGGTTAATTCATTTTCATTCATATTCTTTGTAGGGTTGCCTATTTCCTAATACATTCCTGGATGTAAATGAGTCCTAGCATTGTATGTTATATATTGTGAAATAGAAAATGCTCAATGTAAAATAAGGTGAAAGGGGACAATGTTGAGATTGTAACAAAAAAGTAAGGAAACAAATTTTATATATATGGGGGGGTGGTAGGGTGGGTGGGGCTATGGGAAAAAATGAGAATTAAGTTGTGTCTTATACTGGTACAA
>PVIR01009106.1:0-54342 GCA_004026965.1 Petromus typicus | reverse complement strand
TGAGGCTGGGGAGGCTGGGGAGGCTGGCGAGGCTGGCGAGGCTGGTGAGATTGGCAAGGCTGGCGAGGCTCGCAAGTCTGATGAGGCTGGTGAGGCTGGCGAGGCTGACGAGGTTGGCGAGGCTGGTGAAACTCTGAGTGCCAGCATTCCAGGTGTGCACCACACTGGATGAAAGTGACATCGGACCTGTAAATGATCGAAGTGACACAACTTTCATACATTCCAGAATCTGCTCAGTGGAGTGCTCTAAATAAAATTCTCTTACATAAAACATAGTCTTTTAAACTTTATTGTAGTTTTTCTCTAAATAAAAGACAAAATGGTTGGTGTAAAATATGTCACAGGGGTAGGACAAGCCGCACTGAAAGCTGTGAAGGGCTGGAGTTTGCCAAGTCCTTGAGAGGAGCCAGGAATCGAGCTCTCTGTCCTCGAGTCTGTGTGCACTGTGGGACATCACAGGCAGTCTGCAAGGGCTGAGGGACGGGACTCTCCAAGACCGTGTTTTAGGTCACACTCATGAGTGTTCAGAAGGTGGCGGCCCCGAGGCGATGAGGGCATGGCTGTTCTCCGACCAGCCTCCCATGAAGGCTCAGGTCCACCTCCCCCAAAACTGAACCGAACCACTGTGGTCTTGAGGTAAAGCAGAGCGGACCCAGGCGGTGCTCCCACTGCCGAACTGGCCTGGAAATGGGAGGTTGCTCCGTTGGCTTTCAGGGGCTGTAGAGAAGGCCCAGCTGTCTGAAGCTGCAGGGTGGAAATGTCACCGCAGAGTGTACACACCAGCGAGGCTGGGATTCAGAGCGCAGGTCCCTGGGCCTCAACTACGCACCGGCCCATGACTGAGGACTCATTCAAGGTGGCCCATTCCCGGCTGCCATCTGACCCCGGCTGCCACCACGAAGACCTGGAAGGGCGAGGGACCCCTGTTAAGTCCCACAGGAGAGAGCAAAGTAAAGGTCACTTAGCATCTATTTGAGGCAGCTGGCTCCAAGCAACAGAAACCTGCTATGTCTGGTCCAAACTGGACGCTCCCTCAGCCCCGGATCGGAGCCTCACACAGACAGTTGGACCACTCGGGCCTCTGTCACTCTGTCCTCTGGCTCCCTGGAGTGTGTTTGCTTTTCCCTGTAATTATCATGTCCCTTTAGCATCCCACATGTCCTGGTGCAGACAGATTGGGTGGTCATGTGGTCATCTGCAGGTGCACTGCCAGAGCCACAGAGAGTTTGATTGGAGGAAACGTAAACCCACTCATGCTCAAGGAAGGGTATGTGGTGAGAAATAAGGGGATACTGGTTTTTCTACCAAATTGCCACCAAAATTCAGGTGGAAAGCATGCTGTGAGACCTTCTCATATGACAGTCTATAAAACCCAGAACTGAAAGGCAGAGCGGAAGTCTGGGCTCCCCTTCCCTTCTGAGCTGTACACCCTCCTGTGGGCCTTCTTGATGCCTGTCACCCTTCACCTTTACCCCACCTCTGTGGGTTGATCTCTCCTTTGCAGTTAGCTATGAAATCTGTGAGTAGCACTCAAGTCACTCTCCATGCCTGTGTCTATGATTAAATAACTGACCTTTGTATTCCAAACCCATGTTCCCAAGTAGAAAAATCTATTAAGGGAGCCTGGGGTGTGCTGGTCCCCGTGCACACAGTCAGTGGTGTCCTGAGGTTCCACATGGTCCTTGTGCGGGACAGAGGGGCGAGCCTCTCAGCACAGAAGTGTGGACAGATATTGTGGAGTTGTCTGGAGGCCCCACAGCCCCATGGCCACAGGTGGGCTTTTCAGAGGTGTCTGGATTGAGGGTGTGTGAAGCTGGGTTGACTCATGGTGTGACGCTTGAGTGCAGCCCAAGGTAATTCTTACAGTGATCATATCTCCTTCCTGAGGAACTAGGAAATCTTGTGATCATGTGGCTCTTTCTAAAATCCTCATCAGAAGAAAGCAGGCTATATAAGAACTAAGTCTTCCTGAATAACTAAGACTTGGTGGAGGAAGGGCGGTGTGGAACTGTCTACAGATGCGTAGATAAAGGAGATGCATGGTGAATTAAATTCTTAAGACAACCGTCTTAAGACCAGACGTACACATCTTTCAAAATAGCAAAGTAGAAGTAGAGATGATTCACAACCATGCATTGTATTTGTGTTTTCTACTGTAAATATTTTCCTCCTAAAGCTGCATACTGAGTAATCCTTCCTTTCTAAGGCACTTTCCCTTAGAGTCTCTTGAGAAGCTGCTCAGTGGTTGAGCACTTTCCTAGCTTGTGTGAGTCCCTCCTCAGTACCACAAAAATTGTTTCTTCATTTAAAAGCTGCCTGTTACCCCTAATCAGTTTTCTTCCTGTCCCCCAAACTGGCAAGGTGACAATTATCCATAACTGGAATATAGTGTCTTTTTAGAGCCAACACTGTTATATTGTCATCACAGTTTGACATAAGAGCGAACTAAGGTGCAGAGAACTGAGCACAGCAAGGGTCACCTTGAATGTGGTCCACGGGCTTCATCTCCAGTTTGTCACTAGCTAGTGATCGGTGCCATCGATACTTAGGTATTTATTTCTCCTTCACCTCTTAAAAGTGCATGTGTGCCTATGCGTGTGTATACTCATAAGTCAAGCAAGCCACAATTTAGTAACACACTGATACTGTTACGTGACCAGAACCCTCGATCAGTAGTCACGTCAGCTCTCTATCTCATTCTATTTGTAAAAGGAGTTATTTTTTACTCAAAAGTGTGGCACAGAAAATATATTTCAAATATATGTAGCATAAATTGGCAGAGGATCATATATAGGAAGAAAAATATAAACTGCAGTGTGTGTTTATATTGTGTGTATTTTGGATTTACTATTCACACGTCAAGCTCTGGAGAAATACAGAGTTAAATTTATGCCATTGTAAAGCTGTCACCTGAGTCTGCTGTGGAATATTTATAGTACTGTTGATTTAGGTCTGGTTTGGGTGAGCAGGCTGTACCTGCTTCCCACGGGAGAGCCTTTCCACAATTGTTTATGTTAGAAATTCCAAAGAACAGGTAAGTTTGATAATAGCCTTCCAAACTATCATTTCATTTTTTAAAATTTTTAAATTCAAATCTTTATTGATACCTTATGAATATACATCATCATCGCATTCAACATTGAGAGTTTGTACCAGAATATGACATGACCTGATTCTGGCCCTGCAACCCACCCCCTGTATACGTGAGCTTTGTTTCCTTTTTTCTTTATTACTGTCATATTCTTTTCCCCCTTGTTATTTACCCCTACACCCTCTTTCCTTTGGAATGTTTTGTATTTCACAATATCAACTATATATACTAGACACAATCTGTCACCCAAGCGCTCTGAAGGCTGAGGCAGGAGGGTGGCAAGTCTGCGGCAGCCTGGGAAACTCAGCAGAGCCCTCCCTACCAAGACAAAGGGAGGGAAAAAAAAAGAGAAAAAGGCGGTGACACAGGCTGTTAAAATTGGCTTTTCTGGATCATTGGAAATGGACTGAGCACTTGAAATAATCGGACGGCCATTTATTTGCCAAAATTCTTGAACTTCACCAAGGAGGGTGGCTTTGCCAGAGAGCTTCACTGGGTCTTGTCTGGTCGCCATCTCCGTTCTGGCAGCGCTGGCGCCTGGGAAGCCCGGAGCCTGCCCGCAGGGCAGTGAAGCGCAGTACGGAGGCGCTCAAGCCCCTCCCTGGGACTCTTGCTCACAGGTTCCACGTTTCAGTTTCCAGTCATCTTCCCCGGAGCATTTGTAGGGAACAACTAGCAGTAAGTGCGTGGTGCTGCGTCTCCCACAGATGCGATAAGAGATGTGTCAGAGACTCCACCGGCCGAAGCACTTCCTCCAAGAAGACCAGAAACCCGCGGAAGGAAAGAGCCGGCCGCGGGGCCCTGACGGGCTGGGCCAGGCTCCTTGGAATGCAGAAGGCGCACCCATGTTTGGCTCTGTGGGCGCCCTCAGAAGATACTCCCGAAGGTTCGTCTCTCGCCGAGGCACAGCTTACAGCCTGGCACAGCAAGTGAGACTCAGGAAGATGTAGACAGCTGGTCCACACAGCCAGCAGGCTGCGCCCCATGCACAGCCGGAGTTACCGCTGCAAAGCAGGGAAGAACGTCAGCGTGGCTGCGAGCTGACCACCCAGGAGCTGGGTGGGGCGCACTGCCTGTGTGTGACGAGGAACACGCGTGTTGAAGATGTGGCCAGAGAAGTGGCAAAACTTATAAGTTGCAGATGCGAGTACAGAGAAAGGGAAGGAGAGCTCAGGGTGGACAATTCCTGAAGTTTATGGGGAATACCAGTCTGCCCATCTAAAACTCCGAACTCCAAGTAGGATCACCTGAGGCAGAGGCACAAGGAAGCACAGCGACAGACAACTGCTGAGATCAAACGGCGAAGGATCCTGGAATGAAGACGAAAGTGATTCATCAGTCCCAAGTCCTCAGAAGGACTGCTCCTGGCTACGCCTTGCTAGGCCTGGATAGGCCCCAGCGGGACCACAGTTCAGTGAGCAAGAAGCATGGCATAAGCAGCTAAGGACTTTCTATCTGGGAAAATTACCCTTGGGTGGAGAGAAATCACTGTGCCCCCGATAAGCTACAATGCAAGGCTTTGGTGGCTGGCGGATACGCTGTTAGTACTGCAGGGAGTCAGGCAGGAAGAACAGGCTTCTGCATGGTAACCTGAGTTCACAGGAGATGCAAAGGCAGTCGACAGTTAACCGCATGAGTGAGAATGAAAGATGGTACAAGGCGTATTTTTGGTACTCTATTCTCATCGTGTTATATTTCAAAGATGTATATTGAAATAAAGAGATAAAAGGTCGTGTTAATGAGCACATAGCACACACATTTATAGCGTGGGTGAATATAGTAGCCCAGAGTTGGAAAGATAGGGAGCAGGACAAACCTTTTGCATATTGCACAAGGTTAGTTTGTACTTATCTGACATAGATGGTTATAAATTAAGATATGATTTGAACTCAAATGAAAACTGTAAGGGCAGTATAATCCAGTGGTGTGTTAGTTACCTTGCTCTTACTGCTGAGACAAAATATTCAACACCTAAGTTAAAAAGGAAGGGGCTTATGAACCCCGCAAGCTGTAGCAGTTTGAGCCCTTAGTTGTCTGGCTCGACGGCAGGGTTGGCAAAAAGCATCGCGGAGGAGGAACAGCGTGGTACGCACCAGGCAGCAAAGGCAGCAAGAGAGGCAGCGCACGAGGCCCACGCCGTGGCAAAGACAGTCAAGGAGAGCTTAACAGCATCTTTTGGCCCCTTGTATCTAAAAGAATCCATGGGAGCACAGTGCTGTTTCCTCTCTTTGGTAACCACTGACACACATACGGCCTGAGCCGCGCTGTCCTATGGAACTTTCACCACCCCAGGCCCCAGCACGCGCGGGGAGAGGACCTGTTCCCTCATTTGGTGTGTTCAGCGAATCAAAGGCACGGTGAGGGCATGCCAAGGCTCTCCTCACCCCGCAGCAGCAGGAGGGTTCTTAGACTCCACGCAGAGCCGTGTCTGGGGAGGGGAAGACAGAGAGGACGATGAACGTGTGTCCCTGTGCCCCATACCATGGGGAACATATTCACTATGAATCGCAAATTTATACTCATTACAGTATTTTAAAAATAAAATGAGTGCCACACAGGGAGGCCATGCCCTGGGCTCCTTGTCCTTCCCCATCATAGTGAAAAGGAAGATGACCCTGTGACCTTGGGGCAATGCCATGCAGTGCCAGGGGATAGTCTTGCCTGCTAGTCTATCACCTTTGTGAAGCTTCTGTAGCAAACTCCGAAGTGCACTATTGTCTGGTTGTGAAAACAAAGCGTCCACTGAAGAAAGGACCTGGTGGAAGAAAGTCCCTTGTGAAGGGCAGGAACGTACCGCATCTGCTCAGGAGCCTCTAGGACAGGCCTGCTGGCAGGCTGTGTGAGCCTGGCTGGAGAAGCTCTGCAGGTCAGTGCACAAGATACGTTCTGACAGATTTGGATAAACTGTGCTTTGAGGAAAGACTTCAGCAAGGCGTGATGGGGTAGGCAGGTGGTGGCTGCTTCCAGCATGTACCCTGTAGAGCTGGACGGGCTTCCGGGTCCACGCAGCCGTGAAGAGACTGCCCATGCTGGGGAGGAGCTTCCTGGGTGCAGCCGTGCCAGCCAAGACTGTCTTCCTAGACATTTGGTTAGAGTTGGGAAAGAGGCCGAGTCCAGAAGGTTGAAAGAACTGGGATGAATAAAATAGAAGTTGCCTTCAGAAAACATTTCAAGTCATGGAAAAATTTAATGGTGAGACAGTATACTTCAGCGAGGTTTGATTTGAATCTGAGACATTTCATATGGTTTGTTGTAATGAAATAAATGGGTGATGTTATTTTAATTATACTTTTTGGAAAATACATTAATGGAATTTTATGAAGGCTAGTGTTCTTCTCTTAACAGCAGAAGCCAGTTTATTGCCTGGAATGGCTGGACCCTTCTCTGTGGCCCCTCAAGTAGCTCAGGAGAAGGAGCAGAGTGTCACGTTCCACACACACCTCTTAGTGCCCTGCAGCCAGCTGTCTCTGTGCCAGTGATTCCCCTTTGCTGTTTGCACAGAGACCTGGGGCACCTTTCAGGCAACCGTCGATTCTCATAATTGCCATGTGTTTTGATCCGTGTGACCTTCCTGTTCGGATGTGTGTGCGTTTGCCCCATCATGCTTCGAGTGAGTGGTCGAACCTGTGCCAAGGGCTAATGGCACCATTGAAGTTTAATGCACAAAATGCTAACTGTATTGTTTTAAACCAACAAGGCCTAATGAATTTGAAAAATAAAACTTCAGTGACCTCACGCCCACCTAAGCTGGGCCCAGTTGTTCGTTTTATTCATTGATGTATTTCTGGTTGTGCACAAGCTGCGTAAACTTGACATTCAAAATGATGACCTGTAAAAACTATGTTCCATTTTCTCGCTCACATGCATGGCGTACCAGGTAATTATATCACAAGGCAAGGACTGTATTTGAATGTGAATGAATGTGCTATCGCTGCAGGAACCTGAGGTCGCAGAGGGCGGTGAGCCCCGCTCAGCCTTCCACGCTGTTCACGCTGTAGGAATCGGTGCAGTGCAGCTGCTTCGGGCTGGGGTGGCGAGACCTGCTCCAAGCGCATTATTCTCTCTCTCTGGTTTTTCAGTGCTGCGGCTCCTGCAGGAGGGGGCGGATCCGCACACGCGTGTATCCTCAGGAGGGTCCCTGCTCCATCTGGTAAGTGCTGGGGCCATCACACAGAGACACTGGACACGGGGATCAGTCAAGGGCTCGTAACTCAGCCCCAGGCCACACTCTGATGGGTGACGCTGATGCCAGTCGGCAGGCACAGACCAGGAGCTGTCCACAGTGGAGCTGGTGAATGATCTGAGCAAGTGGCCCCTGAGCCTCTGCCCCAGAGGAAATGCTTAGCACCTGAGCAGTCCTCTCTGTCAGTTTGTCCTCACTGCTCTGACTCTGCTCGTGGTCAGGCCTGACCGTGTAAGTGTGATAAAAATGAATGGCTATACTTTTGGCAATTAAGCAAGTGTGAATTAAAGAAAAGGAAAACTAAGTGCATAAATAAATATTTTTATGACGCTTATGTGCAAGGAACTTGTGAGTTTAAACATTAAGTAAAAGGAGAAGTCAAGGGGTACTTGATTTGGTGGTTCTGAGGACCATTTTAAATCTAATAACTTAATTTTGAAAGTAACAAAATAGCTTTAGAAAAAACTGTACTTTGACAGTGTCCACTGAGACAATGGTGCTGCCGTATTTCTTCTGGTTCTGACGGGCCGTACCTGCTGGCTGGCACACGGTGGGTGGAATTTCCCTTCCAGGTGTGTGGGTGTTCAGCTTCACTGTACCTGGAATGGGGCCGGTGGGGGGGGCTGGAGAAACGCTGACGCCGGACCCAGACCCGCCCACCCCACCGCACCTCGAGCACCTGACTTCCTTTTCCTGGGGTGAAGCTTTCAAGGGGAGTTTCCAGGTTTCTCCGGATGATGCTAATCTATAAGCACTGCTGAGAAAAAGAGAAACTGGGGTCTAAAGAAAGCTCAGGAGTCTGGATTGCAAGCTGTGTTATGCAGTCAGCAGACTCCATGGAACATAGATAGGAGATGCCCTGCCAAAGCACGGGATTGTTTACTCCTGTGCATTGGAAAAACCTGAAAAGAGATTACAGGGTCATTCTCCCTGGAGTGCTCCAGGGACGGAACTTCTCCATCGTCCACATGGTTTGTGCCTTCAATCACAAGTGTAATGTGAGAAGCCTGGACCCTCCAAAGGCAGAGGAGCTCCTGCTAGGCAGAGATACGGCTGCTCTGGAGGCCCAGGCCTCACCCTCTGTGTGCATCTTCTAGTGGGAAACAGGAATTTCCACGAGCAGCCCGCTCAAGGTATTGTTGACATCACCAGGAAAGGGCTGTTTCTGCTAAGGAGTGCAAAAGAAGGAGAGTGGGAAAGAAAGAGAGACAGACAGACAGAAAAAAATGGAGAGAGACAGAGAGAGAATAACAGAACAGAGAGAAAGATGCACAGAAGAAAGGGGGTCACTAGATGGATGGAAGTCTGTCCTTCCTTAGGTGCACAGTGTCTGACTTTTTGTGAGCCCGACACCTCTGTCCTACAAATCAGAACATCATAAGCTGCCTTTTAAAAAAGCCAGGAAGCCACAGCCTCGTCAGAAGCAAGGTCCTGGGCTCTACTGACTTCCACCGTGGTCCTGGGAGAAGCTTTTCCTCTCTTATCCCCTCCTTGCCAGCCCACGGCTGATTCCCACACAACAGCCATAGCACAGGGCTCCCCCAGAATGCCCCAGTCACCCCATCCTCATCGTGAAGTCTCCAGGCAACCTACCTGCAGCAGCAACCACCTGCTTCCGTCTCCCTCAGGCTCTGCCCGCCCCTGTAACTTTGCGCTGCTCTGTGCCCTGCACCCACCCTCCTCCAGGTCCTCGGCTGTTTTCTCCACCTCGACTGCCTCTCGTCAGGTGCCCATGTGGCCTGCTGCCCTCTTGCGATGGTTCTCTGCCCCAGCACCTACCTCAGCCCCATATCTGGTGCTCTCGCAGCCCAGGGCACCCACTGGAAGCTCTCTCCAGCAGCTCCCCTGCATCCCTGCAGACTCAATGCCCACCCTCTGCACAGTGGCCGGCAGACACTCACGGGCTGCCGTGTGCACCAGGGTGGGCTCTGTGGGAGCAAAGACTGCTGGGTGGAGAATGAATCCCTCACTGCTGAAGCCAGGCTCATCTGACGCTGTGACAGACGTTAGGGGTGAAAAGGTGCAGGATGAGTCAAGTTCTCTGAGGGGGACAAGCTCACACGTGGGGACAGCAGACCTGGAGAGGGTGAGCAGGGGACAGGGAGTCTGTGGGGACCGGGGCCAAGGCCTTCATTCCCCTTGCTGCTCTGACCACGTCCCCTTGTACCAGGGTCCTGCGGTGTCAGGCCTTGCCTCTCCATGGACACTGGCTCAGTGGTTGGAACTAGTGGACGGTGGGGCTTTTCCTCTCTGCTAGACTGAACTTTCCAGAAACACGGCCATCTCACCACTTCTGTGATGGCAGTAAATGACTAATGAAAGCCCCTTAGAACATAACGACTTCTTTTTATTTATTTTTTCTCTTTTCCAGTACAGGCGATGGAACCAAGTACTTTGTGCTTGTGAGGCAGCGCTGTGCCCCTGAGCTAGATCCTGGGCCCCAAGAATATCTTTGGTTAATAAGAAAGTAATTGTTTTAGTTGCAGGTAACAAAGTTAAAGGTTTAGAGATGTAACATCAGAAGAAAAAGAAAAGACACTAAAGGTGAAAGAGGCAGGAGGCAGGTTGTTTCATCACAGTTCATGGCAGCAGCGGAAGTCCGAGACCAAGACCAAGAGCAGGGCGGTTGAGGAGGAGGAGCGCGAGCTTGGGGCTGCAGGCTCCTTTTTCTAGGGATAACTGAGAAAACAAGTGAAAAATCGCAGGTTGCCACAGAGACAAAATTGCAGGGGTTCGTACCAAGGAAGGCAATTTAGCCATCTGGGGTGTCACGAGAGCAGCCTCGCTGTGCGCCCCGCCTCGCAGGACCGCGGGGCTGTTCCGGATCACGCGGGCCCTAATTACACGTTGTCCGGGCTGTCGGTGTCACCGAGCGGAAGGCAGCCTGTGTGCGCGTGAGGCGTCGGGGAACGTGGCAGCAGTGTTCCCGTTTCCCCGAGCTGTCTCTGTAGTGCAGTTATTACTCACGGAGCCTCGTGTGCTCAGTGCAGATTTCTAGAAGGCTTTTTTCCTCTCGAAGTGCCAGAAAAACTTTTCATGTTGAGTGTTAAAAGAACAAGTCACACGGGATTTAAAGTTGATATTTTAGGAAATAGGTTTTAGTATTGTGGGTCATGCAATAGCTTTCTCCTCGTTTTAAGACATTGTCTACAACTACACTGGACTGGGCTTTTTTTACCAGCTGCATACTAAGTAACGCCTGCGTTGCGCCTCCTGACGGAGGCGGGGTTCCCAGTGACAGACAAGAGGGTGCAACTGCAAGCAGTGAGTGGCGGTCACTAGGGGGCGCCCGCGGCCTTGAGTGGCTGGCGATCTGCAGAGCCTTGTAATCCTGCAGAGACCAGTTCAGGCCACAGACGAACTTTAGAAACAGAGACCGTCTTCGTTCACTGAATGAGCTCTGCGTGTCACACGAACAGAGGCATCTCAACCTTAGGATTCTTGCAGCCGCTAAAATATTGAGCTATGATAGATATGAGAAAATGTCCATGGCATATTAGTACATTACTACATGGGCCACACAGATGGAAGCACATACACATACCAGTCAGCTAGATGGTAAACAGAGACAGACAGACAGATG
The DNA here is from genome assembly GCA_004026965.1 of Petromus typicus. Lineage (NCBI taxonomy): Eukaryota > Metazoa > Chordata > Mammalia > Rodentia > Petromuridae > Petromus > Petromus typicus. The sequence goes on along the minus strand of PVIR01009106.1, from coordinate 43,485 downwards.
CATAAGCCTCTACTAAGCAGAAAAAAGTCTTGAAGGCGAGACAAGGAGGTTTGAAAGGGACTCAAGTTGGAAGAAGGAAAGATGCCTTTTCATTTTCACTGTTTCCTTCCCGCGTCCCCAGAACCCTTCAGATGGCAAGCATGTTCTGTGCAACAAAAGGTGCCTGCACAAAGAAACTGGGGCTCTCTCTCACTGTTGGATTTGAGGGGCTTCTTCATCTTTGCCATTGTGACAAGAATCCGCTGCTCCGGGCCACCCTGAAGCTCCCAGTCACAGGGCTGAGGAGCAGACAGCAGCACTGGGCTGGCCGCCGCAGGAGGCGCAGCCCTGTGGCTCAGCATCCCCCAGACTGGGGGTGAGTAGCGTGCTGTGCTTCGCTTTGCTGTTCCAGAGGAAGAGGGCAAAACCCGCAAGCGTGAGTCCTAGCAATGGGACCATCCACAGCCAAAGATGTCCACCCACAGGGGTGGCTCCCCTCACTTCCCAGGGGCCGGGGCATGGGGTACCCACACAGGAAGGCCAGCAGGTAGCCAGGCACAAGGAAGGGGCAGAGGGATGAGTGTTGATGTCACCAAGAGAGGGGCAGTTCTGATGTCTGGGGCTCATGGAGGCTGCAGGATGCTCTCAGATGCCACCAACAAGACCAGAGTGATGTCCTCCGGGGAAAAGGGCTCCTGGCATTTCCTAGGGTGATGTTACAGTCCGCACTTCTGACTGGGACTGTGTTTTACAACCCAGCACCCCTTTAGTCTGTGAGAACCAGGACATTCAACACTCAAAGTCCAAAGTCCAGGATCTCCGGTGTTAGCTGGAGTCCCTGAAACCCGGGTGCAGACCCCAGCCACGGGATGCACCCCGGGCCCATTTTTATCCCAAGCAGCTGTGGGTGACGCAGGAGCAGAAGGTCGGGGGCAGGGCAGATGCTCCCAATGTGAAGGCGCTGAACTTCTGTCTCAGTGAAGACACCAGCAGGGCTGAGTCATTCATTGAGTGATTTCAAAGCCTCTGTGGGGTTATCAGCCAGATGGGCTCTTTGTTTCCTTTGCTTTGCTTTTGTTTTATTTTTGCATCTCTGCACCAGAGAACACTAGCTACTTGAAATCAGAGCTCTTTCAGGATGAGGCGAAGGTGGATAAGCTTGGCACTTTGCGTAGATGTCTTGCAGAGCTCTGTGCCCTCGCCGGGAAATGTGGAGTGGGCGAGTTTGGGGGGACCGGGCAGGGCAGAGTGCAGGAGGAGCCAGAGCGCTGCCTCGGAGCGGCTCTCCCGGAGCTGGTCCACTCTGTGGGCCATCCTTCCACAGCTCCAAGCACTGGGCACGCCACAGACCCACAGATACTCGCAACCCCACAAATGCCACCTCTGCTCCCAGCCCTGCTGTCTCTGCTCTCATTTCCTGCCCCCCCCCCCAGAGTAGAGGCTGTGTATTCAGAGGTGGTACCTGGTTCGGTCACCTACTGCTGTGGATTCTTAGCTGCCCATAAGGTGGAATTAGACTTAGGCTGGTTCTTGAGGCTGGTGGCAGCCATTACTGTTGCCTGCCAGCCTTTCCAATGCCTTCTAAAGGGCTTTTAAGGTGGGCAGAGAGTCCTCGCTCAATCTGGATGTAATCACAAATGGTCAGATCACAGCCCCTCCGCCCTTAGCATCTCCGGCTTCGAATACAGGTGGCTCTTAGCCCTTGGCTTGGTAGCTCAGGCTGTGACCACCAGCGCCCCCTAGCGCTGAGTGTTCCTGCTCCTGGAGGCTGCTACCTGTCACCGGCTCTTCTGTAGCAGGGCTGGTAGCCCCTGGGCAGCTTTCACAACTTCTTCTGCCAACTATGCGACTTTCCCACAGTCCCGTGGACATTTCCACGGATCCCTGCAGGTCTCTGAGAGGCTCTCCAGGTCTTTGTCTCCCTTGGTTTTTCCCTGCTTATTGAAGACCCCCCTGGATCGTCCCAAAGGCAGCGAGGGAACACTATCAATGGAAGAATATGCGTGCGTGAGCAGTTCCCTGCAGTGGAGACTAATTCGTGGGCTCTTAGAAGGGAGACATCCAGGTTGTCTGGAGGTTGTAGGGCAGAGTCTAGAGTGGCCACAGGCAGCTGTGGGGCAGGTCCGTGATTCAAGCCCACTGTGCCAAGACAATTGCTTTCCAGAATGGCTGTGAGAGTCTAGGATATGTTGCCTCAGTTGTCATGGTGACAGCAGCTGCACTTGGGAAGCAGAGGCACCCTGACTGCCAGCTCCGTGGCTGTACAGGTCCAGTCGCCCCATCACAAGGCCTGACTGGTCCCTCTGGAACTGCCCTTGTCTCCTCTGAGGGCAGGGCCCCAGTGATGGAGACCCCCCTCCAGACCTTACGTCTGAAGGTGCCACGACCTCACACCTCCAGCACCCTGTACAAGCCCACCTCGAGGGAACTTCGGGGACAAGCCATTCATGCACTGCAGCGGCTCACATGTCTGACATTGTGACCTCACACCCCCGGGTGTGTTGTCCTTCCCCCAATGGCAGGTCACATTCATGTAAAGTGGTAACAGCTTCAGAATTTCAGAATTTCTGGGTGAGGGTAAGAAGTGCCCTGGGATGATTTTATACCTTATTCTGCTATTAGAATTTTGTTCATGGGGCTAGAATGAAGGTAGCAAAGCCAAGTGTAATCATCTCAGAGTACTCTGGGTGGATTATCTATGGTAAGAGTCTGGGGACAGGGCTGGGGACTTAGCTCAGTGGTTCCGGCGCCTGTCTTGCAAGCGCAAGGACCCGGGTTCGATTCCCCAGTAACCACATACAATACTGGGCGTGGAGACTCACCCCAGCAGCAACCAGTACCACATACCACAGTGCCGGGCGTGGTGGCTCAGGCCTGTAATCCCAGCACTCGGGAGGCAGAGGCAGGAGGATTGCTGTGATGTGAGTTGGAGGCCGAGCTCAGGGCCAGCCTGAACCACAGAGCGAGACCCTGTCTCAAAAAACCTAAAAAAAAAAAAAAGGGTCTGGGGACAATATTTGCTAGAAATAAGACTTGGGAGAAGCAAAAATCATAAGTATGTTTCAGATGATGTAGCAGTGATTTATATTAATTTCTTTTTGAAAAGTTTTATTTTTATTGACATATCCATAGTTATGAGGCAATTTTTTGTTCACGAATCCCTGGGGTAGTAATGGTCAACCCCGGGTGCGTGGCATGTCCATCACGGTGACACTGTTTTCATAGTGCGCACCGGCCACTCCCTCCCTTCGCTTCGCAGCCACATGAACTATTGCTGATTATCCTCACCCTGCTGTGTCACAGAACACCAGGACTGACTGCTCATGGCGAGCAGCTGTGCTGGACTCACTGACACCCCACTTTTCCTCTCCCCAGGCTCATGACTACTTTTCTACCCTTGGCTCCTGAGGAATTTTTAAGATTCCATGTAAGAATGAGGCATTTGCTGTTCGTGTTTCCTTAACGTAACGATCCTTCAGTGCCCTGTCCTACCCAACAAATGGAAGTGACCTGAGACGGCAGGCTAAGTGGGGCGCTCTCCGGCACTCACGTGGAAAGTAAAGGTGCACGTGGGAATTCCAGAGCCGTGTCCAGGACGGGGGGAAATTCCAACACATGCAAATTTATTCTGCTAGTAATCTCTCCAGAAATCCATACTCCCGAAGACCTACAAACACAAGACCGTGTCTAGCACTGATCCCAAAGGAATGGCAGTCACGTTCCCCACGCTCTGCCAAACCACCCCAAGGTTCGGAGATGCATCTGTTTGTGAGCAAAGCAGCCAGCTGGCCTTCGCTCGATTTCAGCGTGTCCAACCTCCCTGTCACTTCCTTCAGGTCTCCGGGGCTGCAACGATCCTGAGCAATATGGAGAAGAGAAAGGGAAAATGAGGACGGGAGGGTGGAGAAAATCAATGTCCCCATAGCACAGGCAAACAAAAATTGATAGAAGGTAATTTTCATATGAGAACTGTATCATTTGTTGTTTCAACTCTAAATGTGTTTTAAAAATTTTCTCCACGGTAAACTTCAGAGTTAGCCATGGCATGCTTATTAGTCAAGCACACGAAGTAAAGCACACTGAATAGCCACTGTGCCAAAATAATTTTAAGTTTAAAATTGCCTCTGAGTATCATTTGCTTCTATGATTCTCAGTCTTTTCAGAAGAATCAATAATACACATTCTCATCATTTACAGGAAAATAGATAGAACTTGATTGAGACCATCATACTACACAAAATAAGCCAGATTCAGAAATTAAATATTGAACACTTTCTCTTCTGTGAGAAACCTAGACTGTAAATAAATGAATGAAATAAAGGAGAGATGATAGAAAAGTAGAAGGTTGACTCTGGGGGATTGAGAAGGGATCGAGGAGGCGGGAGGGGGAGGGTAAAGGAACTGGAAACGATAGAGGTGCGCGGTGCACGTGCGAGCTTCCCAGCACGCATTCTGTACTGTAAACATGCTCGAGTAATAGCCCTGCTCGCACTGGGCTGGCACACTGGGGAATACTGCTCTGGGCTTCGGCCAGTGCAGAGACGTCCATGCAGAGCTGCCCAGACTGTGGACTCGCATGGAAAGTGTCGGCTGTTTCTCCAACCACACGGTCTACTCCACACGCAGCGTGGTGAGAAGGTGCTAGTCACCATCCCACCTCTGGATCTGTTGTGGGAAACAGAATGGGGATTGTGGTCATAGATGGAGATACTCAAAATGAGTATTTCCGAGTGCAGGACATCCTGCGTGTAGTCAGTGAGGAGACGTGAGGGCAGGGCAGTGGCCTCCAGAGGGAGACACTCAGGACTCTTGCGGGTGAACCAGCTGGTAGTGGTGTTGGTCCTCACTGACCCATGCTGCTGAGATCAGAGAGCTGCTTCTGCAGCCCCCAAGTCTTCCCAGCAGGAACTGAGTCACTGGGGGAACAGACGGTGTGTGTAGAAATGGGGTAAAACTTGGAAACACAGAACGGCAAGCTTGCAAAGCTGTAGAAGAACCATCAAAAAGCTCAAAAGTGCTCAAGTTTTTAATAGCCTGTGGGTAATAATTTTTCTACACTGAAGAAGGCCATAGGGTGGACAGCGATTTCAGGGAGGTTGATGTCCACTTAAGTCCTGGGTCATTCCCAAATCAGGCACATTTACCGAGGATGGACTGTGTTCCAGGGCCGCAGTGGAAGATAGAGAGTTGGGGACCTCAGGGAGCTGGAGCTGAGTGGATGAAGGAGCCTATGGCTTCTGGGTGGCTTCCTGGGCACATGACCAAACAGTCACGTGGCGCATGTGAGGAGGATGCCAGGACTGATTCACAATATGTGACCCGTGCAGCCACAGAGCCTGCGTCAGGGGATACCAAGCTTGGGTGTCACCATCTTGGAATGATTAATGCCATTCAAATATGAAGTTTCACCATTTTGTTTGGCAGTGGATCCCATAGCCTGAGTGGGGAGCTCTGCTTGGGGTTGAGAGGCACAGCATGGTGACTGAAGCAGCCTGGGAACACGGCTCCAGGCTGCAGGCAGAGAGGCCTCATGTTGTCACAGTTCTGTGGAGCATGCCAGGACGGGGCCTCCACTTTCTGGGTGGTATGAAGAGTCATTAGCAGGTGCCTCCTGTGATTAAGAGCAGAATGACTGGCAGGAAGGCCAGCCACCTGAAGAACATGCTTTCAAGGGAAAAGCAGGTTTATGCGGAACTGATACTGTGGTAAGAGCACGGGGGCAGGGGTGGGAAGCCATCATAATCTTTTTAGACAAGCATGATTAAAAGGTATTTATTGCTGTCAAATTATTATTCATATTCTCTGAACTGTGAATTTAAATGTCACATCACTTGGAAGGGCAGATACGACTTTGTCTTATATCTAACTTCTTTTGGTGAAAGACTCTGAAAACCCTCCGGTATCCTTCACGGAGACATGGATCCCTGAGGTACAGGCTGACGGAGTCTGGGCAAGCTCGGAAGGGGGTCACAGTGCTTTCACTGTGCAATGAGACCCCGAAAAGGGAGTAGAGCAGAAGCACGAACCTATGAATTTCACAGACTAAGTTGGGTACCACACTCTAAAATCAAGCTTTTGGACATTCCTATTCCAATCTTCACCTTCCTCATTGTCATTCCCAGACCGGAAGCTGTGGTGGACGCAGTGAGAGCTCACACCATGAGATTCCTGATGCTAGTGACTTCCGTTATTGGTTCACCGGGTGCAGAGCATCGTAGACCACAGGCCTTACTTCCAAACCGAAGTATTCCCTCAAAGGCCGTGTGCTTCCCAGCAGCCGGGCTGCCTCCCTGTGCCCCAAATTTACATCTGCTCATATCCTCATGGACTTTATGCCACGGTTTTTTGCTGGACTTACTGTACATTTGAGTTTATTGTGAAATGTGGTGATGGATGTTATCACTTAGACCTTCCCTATGACCCTGTGAGAACTGTTCTAATTTTAGTTTTTACACTTTTAACTACTTTGCATAAAGCCTAAATATTCTCTGGTGCGGATAAAAGTACAGAACACAAAGGTTATTCTGTGTGGACACCTAGTTGATGGGGCAGGTTTGTAGGCAGAATACCCTTTCTCCAAGGAACTGTCTTTCCAGCTTCCACGGAAGTCAGTTGTCCCTCTGTGTGTTGGCCTATTTCTGAATCCTCCTGTGCTTCATTTGTCCATTTGACTTTATGCTAATATCACTCTGCACTCATCAGTATAACTTTATAAAAAGATGAGAGTTAAGGGCTACAGTGCACCAGCTTTGTTTTCACTCAAATTTTGTTGACCTGGTCTAGGTCCTAAGCATGACTGTGCGATGAGCTATCACAAAGATAAGAAAATAGAAAAGGAAATATTTGCCTTTAGATTTCAAAAATAAATTGGATCCAAGTACCACACTCCAAAACTGATTTCTTAAATATTTCTACTGTCTGTCACCTTCTCTGTCATCAGTGCAAACTGAAGCTATTAACTTATGAACTTTACAGTCATTGTTTCAGATCTTATAGAAACACCTGCTGGAATTTTATTTGCATCTAAAGTGAATTTATACATCAACTTGGAAAGAATTGTTTAAGGGTGCAGTGTCTTTTGACCTGTGAACAAAGTCTGTATTTCATACTCGAAGTTTAAAAAATTGTCTCACCCATGTTCTGTTGATTACAACATGCAGCCATTTTATATATTTTTGTCAGGGAAGATATGATCAAGGCACTTGAAAGTATTTATTAAGGTAAAAGACAAATTCCATGAGTCCCCCCCACAGTCTCTCCTTTGCTTCCAAATACTTCTCCCTCTTACTTGCTTCTTTCAGAAGCAGTTCCAGATGTCACCTTGGAGAGTGTCTTTGGCTGCGCTGACCTGGCGGCCTTGATGTCCTGAATCTATTGAAAATGTGTAACTTTCATATTTATTTTGACTTCGGGGAAGAAGGAGGAGACAGAAGCGAAGGAGGAAGGGGAGAGGGAGGTGTGTGGGGGAGGCGGGGAGGGGGAAACAGAAAAGGAAAGGAAAAGGCTGCACAGTGCCAGTGCCCATGTGGGCATGGCGGGGTGCCCTGCCCTTCCCTGCTTTCACAGCCCGCCTTCCTGGTGGGGGCGCCGGGTAGCAGCAGTCCAGGGCATCGTGCTCTGATCACGCCTGGGAAGAGGACTCCAGAGCTGCGCCAGAAAGAGACGAGGGCGCTGGGATCGTGAGGTCCACATCAAAGTGAGGGAGAGTGTTTGGGGGCAGTGAGCGGCAATCTGTCTTTTAGTATAATTCTTTTAAAAAATTTAAACATTCCCTGTATATTCAGTCACCCTGTACGTTCTTAAACATTTCCCTATTTTGATGCCATTTTAGGTAAACATTTATTTTCCCCAAATCTGTTGCTAGTATATCTGACACCTCTGGTTGGGTCGGAGTCTACATTTTTGCGTCACTCTCTCCTCCCGTTTGTCATCTCCTCTCTTCTGCCTACATTGGGTTCTTTTGCATGGCACAGGGGTGCGGGCTCCTCTCTCTTGCGGTGCTTGGTGTCACACTCGCTGCCGCAGTGGCTGCCCTGGCACGTTTCAACGCCACCTCTGGCCTCACCCACTGTCATCTCCGTGAGAGCCCGCCCTTTGCAGGTACTTTAATTAAACCTTCCTGACCGCGCCGCACTTGCATTTCTCCCTTTCCATCCATTGCACATCTACAGATAGCAACAACTCCACACTCCGCTGTTATTCGTTTTAAACACTGACGGACGTTTTAAAGATACTTCTCTCTGTGGTGTTGTGCGTGTGTGCGTGTGTGTGTGTGTGTGTGTGTGTGCACGTGTGCGCACATTGCATCTCCCACTTCACTCACTTTGTCTTCTGTAATATCCAGTGTGTACTAGTCACTCCAGTAGTAGGACTTTCCTGCCGGCCCCTGTGGTCTCCTTCACTCTTAGACATATTAAATTTGAGTCTTTTCAATATGTTTCATACATCTACTGTGCAGCCAGTAATTCCCCAGCTTTTTGCTCGTGTGAACATAATTCTAATAACGGCTGTGAGGCCCTCATTCCTGATAGGCGTTGTTTCTGGGTGCTTAAAATGGAACACATTTTCTTTTCAATGTGGGTGCTGTTTTCCTGCTTTTCTGCATGGATGGTCATTTTTATTAGATTTTAGACAGGAGAATTTTGCTTGTTGCGTTTTCGAGCTTCTCAATCTGTGTAAATATCCTTGGCTCTCTTGGGGGCTGTTACTCGGGATCAAGTTAATCTTTTCGAGACTTAAACATGAGATTGGAGGTGGGAACACAGCAGCATTCCCTGTGGGCTGAATCTTCCCTTATCTCTGGGACTGTGCCAGAGCCCCACAGGCTGCGCCATCTCCACGGGCCCTGGAGGCGCCCTTCCCTCTCCAGTGGTCCCTCTCTGACCTTGGAAAGTCACCAGAAAGCACACGCTGACCATCATTCAGTGGAGCGTGTGGTCTTCTTCAGATGCTGAAGCTCCTCCTCTCCTAGCCCTGTCCTTTCTGCTCTGTGACCTCAGTGACATACAGGGCGGCCCAAGGGGAGAGTCCTGGCTGCCCAGAGTCCTCCTTGTCCTGGGCCCTAGCGGTTGTGATGGAGCCAGCTGGACAGCGACAGAGTTCTGCTTGCTTCCTGACTCAGGTTTCCCCAGGAGTGGAAGTCTGGCAATAATTTTCTTTTAATTATTCAAGCCATTGTACAGCTGGGTAAATTTGTACAACAGCACTTCTCGTAGGGGTGTTTTGGTTATTAGAAAGTATTAGATTATTATAAATTAATAGAATAAGTAGAAATTAATAGAAATAAGTGGATACTGAGCTTCAGTAATCGAAATTCCAGGATGGGAACAGGAGACGGTTACTGACACAGGGCAGGGGTCTCTGGAGCACATGACTCTAGACTGTGTACCCAGAAAGCCAGCCCTGCCTGAGACAGGCAGTATCTATCTGAGGCTAGGAATAAGACAAAGTCAGTTCCTGCAAGCTTGACTGAGTAGACTGAGGAATATCTGTAAATTACAATGCTACTAATCATCAGCGTTTACATTAGAAGACATTTGAGTTCAACAGGCAGCTTTCTAATCTGGCATGCCATGGGATGACTAGAAGCCTAGCAGAAGTCGTACGCAGGCCACCAAGGAAAATGGTGAGAGCTGACCTTCAAGTGACCTTCCAGTCTTGCCTACTTGGATTCAAAAATATTGTTAAAGTTGATTCTTTCTAGTTGTTTCCACCCATGTTTTAAAGCAGAAGCATAATATTTTCAAGTCTGTATTTTAGAATATGACTAACTGTAAATGGCTGAAGATTTTCTAACAATTACTGTCAAGAGCTGAAGATTTCTTGTCTAGAAGAGGAAAGAACTTGAGTAGTAAGATAATATATTTTAACGTTCTTAGTATCAAGCTCTACTTTCTCACCTTAATTCACTGTCCATCAGCCCAGCTTCCTGTCAGTGTAGTGTCCACCGCCTTCTCCTCCAGAGAACCTGGCCAACACGGACATAGTCTGGCCCAATTTGGCTTCATTTCTCATCTTCCAAAGACAGAAATTTCATAATTTGTCATGAGAATTAGGAAATTTCATGGTTTGTGCTGATGACTCTGCCTTTCTTTCCTCTCGCAGTGTGCTCGGTACGACAATGCCTTCATTGCAGAGATCCTGATTGACAGAGGGGTCAATGTCAACCACCAGGATGAGGACTTCTGGACGCCAATGCACATCGCCTGTGCGTGTGACAACCCTGACCTCGTGCTGCTGCTGCTGCTGGTGAGTAGGTCCAGCCAGGCTGTCTGCACTCGAAGACTGGGTAGCGTATCAAGGGCTGCTCTTCACCAACACTGCTTCACCGTGCGGAACCCTCTGTTGAGAAAAATGTGCATCTGCGGCATTATTGCTGATCCCAGAGCACGAGGGGCTTGGGCACAGCAGGTGGGTCACATTTCCTACAGCCACCTGTGTAGACATCATGCCACCTGCCCCTCCTTGGAAATTGTTCACATTGATCCGAATCAGTGCTAGCTAGAGTGGTTCAGTGATTTTGTCTATAAATTCATTCTCATTTCCTAAGTTATGAGCCAAGTGACACACGGTCGTCAGCTGTGTCTTGGCTTTTTACTGAATCTTCTCTTCTCAGTTACACAGAGTAAAAAAGAAAGTGCCTGCAGCATTTGTTTACATGGAAAGTCAAACTGCTCATGCAAGACACAGAGAAAGCTACTTCTGGGTTTTGTTACAGTTTAAATATTAATATTCATAGAATCTTATTTTTTAACAAAAATTCAAAACTAGTTAGTTTTGAATAAAAATTGAGTTTTTCCCTGATTAGTTTATCTCTTCAGAGAGTTTTAAGAAACTATGCAAGATTTTTACATTTACTTAAATATAAAAATAAGAATGATTTGGCATATTTCTGATGTTTACTAATAAGGTAGTTACTTAATGATTTCTTATTATTTATCTAGCTTTTCACATATATTTATTTCACATAAAGACTCCTGATTTATAAAGGCAGCTAAGTTTGCTCGAACATGTTAAGCAATAGAACAACTCAGATTTGCATACTAGCACCTGTCTGGAGCTGCTCCCTGAGTCTCAGCCTCACTGCCAGTGTCCGTCCTGGGTCTGCCAGGAAAGGCCCTGCCTGTGTGGAGGCTGAGAAAAAATGAAATCTCCTTCTCACGAAGTTGGGAGTCTGACATCACCACAGCTCAATCCTGGAAGCAGCTTCCAAGGCCATCAGCAGACAGGTGGACAGAGAAAATATGGTGACAGTACCTCGTGGAATACCACTCTGCTATAGTCAAGACATATGTAGGAAAACGGGTGCCGAGTGAGATAAATCAGATACCAAAGTCTAAACACAAAATCCAAAGTTTAAATGGATAGTATGTCTCATTTCAGTGAGGCAGTACACAGAGTGCACAGAAAAGGGCGAGGGAAAAGAGCTCGTGCACGCGGGAAGGGATCCAAGAGACCCGGGGAAAAGGGAGAGAATGAGGGGAAAGGGAAGTGAGTAGAATGGAGATACTCTGGGGAGAGCAACTTAATAACCACAATGAATGTAAACATTATCCGTCATGATCCTGAGATAAAGTTAATAATATCAACAAGAAGGAAGATGGAGAAAGGAGACTTACAGGATGAAGGGATTTAAAAAGAACCATGTACTATATCCATGCGCCTGCTCCCCAGACCCGTGTGAACTGCCTGTACGATAAGGAACATAAAGGTGGCAGGCTGCGGGCCCTCTGCAGGCACAGGGAGCCCCGCTCGGTGCCCTGCTGCTCCTGGTAGCTGTGCCCTCCCTGCCTCCACCCTTACGTGACTTGCTGCGTCTCCACGTCCCGCTGGCTTCTCCTGGGGTGCTTCTAAAGACACAGACACTGGCTTTAGAGCTTAGCTCATGTATGGTGGCCTCGTCTTCACTGGAGCCGCCTTGAGCACAACGCCTAGCACCTGTGACTTAGTGGAGGCGGGCTGGTGAGGCTCTTGAGTTCCAGGAGTCAGTCCACTGTCGGCTGCCCAAAGCTGATACATGGCGGGAGGGTGTGGGAGAGGAGAGCGGCCATTCAGGGGACTGCAAAACTGGGGGAAGGAGTAAGGGGCCCACGTGGACCCCAAAGCCACTACTCCCCCTACTCCCAGAAGGGGCTCCACCAATCCCGGGGCAGATTCCTGGCAGTCCAGTTGACCCTCTACCCATCCATACCAAGGATCAGGAGTTCTCACGTGACGCAGTCACAGGCAGGGCATTGCCTTTCCTCCCTGCTTATACAGATAAGAGAAGCAGCTCTTTGTGATTAAAGACGATGAGTCAGGACCCTTTAATCGGGCTAAAGGGTTCATTTCATCCACTTTTTTCTGCTTTGTTCTTCAAGAATATGGACACTTTATCAACTGGGAAGGCATGGCTCTGACGATATCTTTCTTTAAAATCTGGAGGATGGAGGGCTAATTACATTGGTGAGGAAACGTCCAGGGAGGAAGCCAACATGACTCAGCTTGAAATAGAAACTTTTGAAGGGCTAATATTCTGCATGAAAAGTCATGAAAGCTACCACACCTTTTATAAGAACAACAAATTTTGGTCTTTTGATTGACTCTCCTAGTTCAAGCTGGCCTGGAACTCAGAGTGACCCTCCTCCCTTAGCCTCCTGAGTGCTAGGATTACATTTGTGTCCATTGGCTGACAAAATATTATGTAGAAATACAGGGTAGTAAGAGGAGCTAGACGGAGGGTTTGCTAAGGCTAAGGGTTTGCTCAGTAGGGAAGAAATGTATAACGCACATCATGGAAAAGAATGGAATGAGCCGCCGAGAGATGCTATGAAATGAACAAACTTGGCTGCGCGAGAGGAGAAGGAGCTGGTCTACAGCGCCGTTTGATATATTTTTGGATAGCTCAGCTGCAGGGTGGCCTGTGTGTCACCGCTGCTTTGTGTGAGAATGTGGCGAGAAGTTTGATCTGTGGCTCTGGTGGCTTTTCTGTGTCCTGATCTATTTTACTCTGAAGTTTAGTTGCAAGATTTATAAATATTATAAAAACCCTATTGTCATTTGCTTTCCCTAATTGTTGATTACACGAGCCTTTTGCCAAGTAAGACACTTTGGTTTTATTTTCTTTCCTACACACAAAATGGTCTTATTTCTTCTCAACAGTGAGCATCCGCATGGCTATGTGTGAAATGTTCAGCCATTCCTCTGTTCCTGGAGTTCAGACAGGTTGTGGGCTCGATAGTTTCGCTGTCAGTGAGGGTGGCCTCCACAGGGCTCAGCTGTCTCTTCTTCTTGCTGCTGATGAAGTGAGACCAGAAGGTCAGGGTCGGCCAAGTGTGATGTCTATGGTCAAATATCGTGGCAGCGCCCCAGGACTGATGCACCAGACCAGGTCGCAAAGGAGACGGTGCAGAGCCCAGGAGGGGACAGCGCTGTGACTTCCAGGTGCAGCAGCTCAGCCTCACGTGACCGAACCTCCTCTACCAGCACGCGCTGTCACAGCAGCACAAATACCGGAAGCCTGAGGTTCAGGGAATCGAGCTACCGAGCCCTCCCTGCATCATGTCTGTAACGGGAGCTCGGGCTACGGCGGGCCACAGGAACAGGTACCCCAGGAGACAGCATGATTATAAAGATGAACTGTCCGGTGGGAAGTTACTTAGGTCTCCCTGGGACCACTGAAGGTGGCATCTTCTGAGGAAAATCAATAAATAATGGCATAAATGCCAGCCTCCCAAGTAAGTGTCTGGAGGAGAGGAAAGAAGTCCCGAGCCACGGCCCTCCTTGGAGATTACTGTCACTGTCATGGGCAGCTTCCTGATGGTGCCAAGTTCTGTTCATTTGTCCTGTCCTTTGATCCTTACCGCCCATCCATACAGATTTGGGAGGATCAGCACATCCACTGCCAATGCCCCTTGTCTCAACTTCCCATGAGCATGTAGTCATCTCAGTAATAATTTACAGTTGCTCATTGTCCTCATGAGAGACAGTTTCTGTAACCCTTATTCGTTCCCATGGCAACCACTCAATCACATTAAAAGTGATTTTAATATCTCCTCTGTGTGCAGCAACTTGGTTTAGAATGGGGTTCAGTAGTTCTTTACCCATTTACACTTGTGGTGTATTACAGAGCATTGAGTAAAGCATCTATGCTATGGGTAGTGGCCACACCTGAAGTTCCAGCATCAGGAGGCTGAAGCAGGAGGACCATGAGTTTATAGAGACCAGTCTGGGATACTGGACAATACTCTGTTTCCAAAAGGAAAGTAAAAGTAGGCACTAACTTGGTAACCTTCAGAGGCAGCAGCTAGCACACCATGGGTATGCGTTCAAAGAATCAACCTGGTGGAGGTGGTTTGACTTGCTGAATACACAAACCAAGACAAGAACAGAGTAAGATCAGGCTGGTGTCAAGGTCAGCCTGAATTCAGTACAGCCCCCAAGAACTTACAGCTCACCAAAGCCGACACCTATCAGTCAGGTGTGACACCTTCCAGCACTCCTCCTCCCACGCCATCTACACTGTCCCTACAAGTGCAGCCTTTGCATTCAGACCATCTCATCGTGCAGCCCTGTACATGCTTATGGACAGAGTTGGGACACAGAAGTGGGTTGTTCCCTGTGTGATCAGTTACATCTGCAGTGCTGCGGTGGTTCAGGTAACAGAACAGCCCACGCTGCATGCCGAGTGACGCACCTGCTGGTTACTCGGTTCCCTGTCTCCCATCTTGATGCACTTCATGAGTGAGTACGGAGCAGGCGGTCACCCGGTGCCTTTCACACAGCGCATCCCCAGAGGGAGACACGGTCTTCTCTCCCTCGAGAAACACTTATTGAATGATTGCTGTGTGCTGGAGGCCACCGGGTGCAGGAGGCCAAGTCCCACCCTGAGAGATGACGGGATCCTGGGGAGATTATGAATGGGGCCAGGAGTCTGAGTGGCTTCTCCATGCAGTGCCACAGCTTCCTTTCTTGTCCATCTGTGGAAGCGGTTTACTTTAAATAGATGTTGATGAAATATGTTGTCATAAAAATTCTAATTGCCATAAAAATATGTTGCTGCCAACAACCTGAGAAAAGCAATTTATTTTGCTAACAGAATTAAATGTCTCTGTACATTGTAGGGCTGTACATCTAATACCTAAACTTTCTGAAGCTTGTCGTGGGTACAAGAGACTTAGCAGGATTTGTTCTCCACAAGATCAGCATCTTTCTTGTCTTAGCTAATGGAGACAGCAGTGGACCTAAGAAGCAGAAATCCCTGCTATTTCCACGTTTCATTCTAATGACAAGGGACAAGAAACAACAAAGAAATTTAGTTTGGGACTGGATATGGGGGGGAGAGAAAGAGCAAGAAACAGAAATGAATTAAGCTTTGGCTTGAGAACCGGGGGGCCAGGACTATAACTTGTCCTTGCCGAAATGGGGAAAGTTGGAATATCATGAAGAACTGAGTTTAGAAATGAATTATACTTAAATCCCATTTTAATTCTTTAGACATCATCTATTAAAATAGATGATTATTAATTGCGAGTTATCACTGAGAAGAGGTAGTGCCCCCATGCTGGGTAGCATTAGACTGTTGCTTCTTTCACTGAATCACAAATGCCTCATGTTTTAGGATAGTCTTAGCTCCTTGGATATTATCAGTCCTTCTGTAAAAAGGTCTATAAAACCCCAGCGGAAACAGAGAGAGAATGACAGTTAACTTTCACGCAGCCTCCACATAGGTCAGCATCTTTCTACGTGTTTTATAATTGTGGAGTCACTCAGTGCACACAGCGTTCTGTTCTGAGGTTCCTGCTTCTTACCTGGGGGGGGGGGGCTTGTCCAGAGGCTGATCCTCCTGCTCAGGGACTGGGGCCATGGCTGAGACTGCAGAGTCTCACGCACGCCTGCCCTGTCCTCTGGGGACCCATACAGACCTGAAAGTCCCACGGTGGGTTAGAGTATGTCTCCCTTTGTAATATCACGTGTTTCCTTGTTTTGCACTTTTTTTTTTTTTTAGATTTTTTGAGACAGGGTCTCACTTTGTAGTTCAGGCTGGCCCCGAGCTCAGGGTCAAACTCACATCACAGAAATCCTCCTGCCTCTGCCTCCCAAGTGCTGGGATTACAGGTGTGAGCCACCACGCCAGGCACTGTGTATGTGGTACTGGTGGGCGTGAGTCTCCACACCCAGTATTGTTATGTGGTTACCGGGGATCGAACCCGGGTCCTTGCACTTGCAGGACAGGTGCTGGAACCACTGAGCTAATTCCCCAGCCCCTGCACATTTTTATTTTTATCAGTCTGTTTGTGGTCCGTATTGATTATCTTCATCCTGGGGAGTTTTTCCGTGTACATAACACATCTTCATTGTTCTTACTTCCCCCTCTCCTTCCCTTTCCTCAATCTCTTCATCCCTCTTCCTTTTACAAAGGGTCTGTCACCCAGTGTCCTGTTCTATATGTTTTATTTTGTTCTGATTTATTTAAATTTTGGATTTCTCCTATAAGATAAAGTGTGCAATATCTAAGCTCATGTCTCTGAATTAGTTCACCATGGCTGCACCTTGAGACCATATGTTTCTCTACAAACCACTTTGATTTGGGGGAAAAAATGGAGAATTACCATGTAGGGAGTCAATTCCCATGGCCTGTTCTACAGTCATCACAAACACAAGCTGTGTGAGGACCACGCCCTTGTTCTAGGGGAGATAAATGGTTAGATATTTCCGAGGCTCTGCCTGTAATATTTCAACTGTCAGTCTGCAGCCTCATTTCATATGAGGGTTAGATGATTTCTATTTCATAGTTAACATTCTGGAAAGGACTGACTATTTTTCTTAGCAGTAATCACAAATGATTCCCATCATTCATGCAGTTCATATGTGCATATATACTTACTTGCTAAAATTTATTTTAATATACAAATCAATCGCTATGACTTCTGTTTAAAGACACCTTGTTGATATCTACTACTGATTCAGTGGCAGGACCTCTCAGCCAATAGAACTGTCTGTCTGTGGCAGAAACTTTTCTGAGCACATCGGTTCCAGCCCCTGTCCCTTCCCTACATGAGGCAGCCTGTGCTCAGGCGCGTTCTGAGAGCTCAGACTGAGATCAGCAGTGCAGCGAATGGGCCATCAGCAGGAGGAGCTGAAATAAGAAGGGAGCTCCTTGTGGTGTTTGACCTCATCCACAAACGCGAAGGTCAGGACTGCAGTTTTCATCACTCTGAGGAGGCCTGCAGATGATTGCGGAGGCACCACAAGGACTGATTTGGGGGCTAAAATAAATTAGAGTGAGCAGATGAATTTGAAGACATAGGATGGATGAATCATGAGAATCCTTTATGTTTATCACTTAACAAAAATAGTAATACTTTTTAGAAGTTTAACTATGAAGAAGAAATTATACAATCCTAGAAATGTGGAGATCAAACAGTGGATTTCTGCAACATTTTGAAAATTTTGACAGAAATCTCTCATTGTTATACTTTCTATTGTGTAGTTGAACAGGCTTCTGCAGTTTCCTAGCTGCTTTACCCAGGGGATAGTTCATTGTATCTCAAACCAGTAGAAAAGTGACTTGCATTTGTTATTATTCATCTCAAAGGGAAAAACCATTGAATTGTTCACTTTATGACAGCGTTGAGGAAGATGGTTACCACGTTGCTGAGTAATCATCTTAGGCTTTTTCTCTTTTTCATTGGAAAACTTGGGGAGGAAGTAGCTTGATACTTCAGGTGTCCTGGAATCATAAACAGATTTTATCCAGAGGGTCTCTACTGTGCATAAGCTCAAGAAATTAACAAGAGAATTCGAGGATGTCGCTTAATCATATTTATTGTCAAATATGTTGATAGGCAATTGCACATTATGAAATTCTTACTGTTGCCTCCTAAGAAGAGATCTTTAAGATTTCTCTTGAAATCAAAAGCATAGAAAGAAACATTAGTAAATAAATAGTTGTTTGCTAAAGAAGAGTCAATTGTGGCTTGACGGTAATTCACTTCGGCAACAGTGAGATAGCTCCTGGGAATTGCAGAGAGTGTTTCCCGGTCTTTGGCCCTTCATGTTTGACTTTTGCTAGTAGTGAATTCATTGCTTGCAGGGAAAGAGTATTGTCAGGTCTGTATGATGGGCAGTGTGGAGCTAGACCAGGTTAGAAGTTGCTGCAGGGGACAGTCCTACCACCACTGAAAAAGTGAATCATATTTGTAAATATAGGGTCTACTTTGCTAGATGGCTTATACTGACAGAGCAAAATGAAACCATTCTCAAACGTTACTCTTAATTCTTTAGATTCTTCTGGGTTATGCAATTTTAGATTATTCAGGTATAGATTACCAAGTGAATTTGATTTGGTTTATTAGCTAGAAGGTGTGAGTTGCTTTTGGGGTTTCAGGTTACGCTCTACTCTGGGAAGTAAAAGTAAGTTTAGATGGTTTGACATAGGTATGATTTTCCAGAGTGAACAGTGTTGTAAGATCTGGGTCATGTGCCTGATGATGACCATATTTGTTCTCCTCTCCTTTTTCTTTTTCCTGTTTTAGCACTGGGGAGTGAACCCAGGAGTGCTCTACCACTGAGCTACATCCCAAGCATTCTTTCCTTTAACACAGATCTTCCTCTGTTGTCTGGCCTTGGACTCATGATCTTCTTGTCTCAGTCTCCCAGCAGCTGAGTTTACAGGCTGACATCGCTGTGCGTGGCTGACTAACCAGCCTTTTCTATAAATTACAATACTTACAGCACTGCATCTCTTCCTTCACTTTTTGCCTTTACCTAGACTGAGAAAATTAAAATCTTCAGGCTTGAGTGCCTTCAGCTTCTTCCTAACCAGCCAGCTATTGATTTTTCCTGTTTATTTACTTTCTTCATTTATTAGAGAGCTATTTATTTTTCATTGAAAGCAAAATTCTTCACATTTTCTCCATATTCTATTTGCAACCTTTATAAATATATTTTTCTTTTGATTTCTCTTAATTTCAATCATGTAATCAAAATCTTAATTTTTATAATAAAAAATCAATCAGATATTTTCTTTGTCGCCTTTCTTCCTCTTCTTGTTTTTGTTGTCAGGCTAACCCCACTGGCGGGCTTCAGATCCCTCCTTCTCCAAGCCACCTCTATGCAGCCCACCAAGCCCTTCACATGAGTCCTGGCCAAGACAGCGGCCACCATCTTTGTGGTCGATCTGGTGGACACGTTTCCACCACACTGATCATTCTACTGAATTTATCTCATGTGGCTTACAAGTCAGTTAACTGAAAAAGAAATTTTAATAAACACCTGATATTTTACCCAAGGTTGTGTTTTGACGTACTTAGTAAGAATTCAAAGAAAGTGACTTTCTCCTATGCTCTCTGACAGTGGTGGTTGAAGATAAAAGCCCTGTGATTTATAGGTTTCATTTCTGTAAACTTAACACTAATTAAACCTTCTCATTACTAAAAATATATATTGAAAATTGATTCTATCTGGTAAAATTTTTGCATAATGTCAGCAGTGATTAAGATCACTTAGATTAAATTTCAGAAATTAAACAATGAAGCATCATTTTAAAAAAACAAATATGAGGGCCGGGGATTTAGCTCAGTGGTTCTAGCACCTGTCTTGCAAGCACAAGGACCCGGGTTCAATCCCCTGGTAACCACATACAATACTGGGTGTGGAGACTCACGCCCAGCAACAATCAGTACCATATACCACAGTGCCGGGCGTGGAGGCTCACGCCTGTAATCCCAGCACTCGGGAGGCAGAGGCAGGAGGATTGTGATGTGAGTTTGAGGCTGAGCTCAGGGCCAGCCTGAACCACAAAAGTGAGACCCTGTCTCAAAAAAAAACAAAAAACAAAAAACAAACAAACAATAAAGAACAACAACAACAAAAATAACCAAATATGAAACAATTCTCATTTTGATTAGAAATTCTTAAAGTAACCACTTCTGTCTTTACAAACAGAGCAGTTGAAAATTAATGCAACTTATTAGACACATCAGAGAACTGAATTTCCCTACTTATCCTACTCAGATAAAGATATTCTTCACCCCAACACTCTTATCCCATCTAACAGTAATGAAAGTAGAGCCACATGCCTGGGTAGACAGTGAGAAGGTCCTTGTGCCAAGACATTTCCTTGTAAAAGTTCCACACTTGACTTCAAGTTTATAGAAATTTTCTCTCCTGTTACACCAAGAGAGTGTGAGTAAAACAGCAGTGATTTCAGGCAGAAGCACTGTGAGACATTCTCTGATGAGAACCACTTCCAGGAAGTCAAAAATGAAGCAGGGGGCCCAGACCCAGGACTGGGAAGAACTGGAAAAATCTGGCTCCTACAGTCACAGCTCTCATCAAACGCAGCCCCTCTGCTGACCGCGGCAAGATCAACCCTTATTTTCAGGACTACTACCTATGTGATACCATTTAGCATCCAACCAAAAGTAAAAGGTATGTCCTGAGCCATGCCAAACATTAGATATGTTATTGATGTCAGAATAATCAGACAAGAAAAGTAAAATCACCATGGTTAATGTACCAAGAGTTCTAATGGAAAAAAGTAGACAAATGCAAGAACAGATGGGTAAGTTAAGCAGAAAGCTGACTATTCTAATAAAGAATCAAAAGGCAATTATGCAAATCAAAAATACAGAACAGAAGTGTCTTTAATGGGCTCATCAATAGACTGGATATATTCAAGGAAGTAATTCTGAGCCCCACTCGTGTTCTGAACAGGACTTTTCTAAACGGAAATACAAAGAGCACAAAAATGGAACTTTAGAACAATTGCAAAGTGATTGGCATATTCATAATGGAAAATGGAAATACCAGGAGAAGAAAACGACAGCAGAGCACAGAAAAGTATGGGATAATAATGGCCAAGAACATCTTAAATGAGTGGCAGATACTGAGCCCTACAATGCATGCGACTGAGAGAACACCAAGAAAGCTAAGTGCCAAAGCAGAGCCGAATTTATGGATATTGTATCTAAACAAGGCACAGACATAAAACAAAAGCAAAAACAAAAAGTGAAAATCTTGACAGATGCCAGAGAGGGAATAAAAGGCTAAAAATAAGAATGAGCCTTCACTGCAGGAGCCTTAAGATAGAAGCCTGGACTGGGATAATTCGGAATCTGCATGGCCAGCTCTGCACACGTGGAGATGCCAGCCATGGGGTTCTGTGCTGGGAGGGGAACAAAGTTTGCTCTGACAAATTTGAAGGCTTTTGTTGCCAGCATACACCCCGCTTTTTAAGAAGCTTTAAAATATATTTTTATATGATTCGGAATATCTCATCTTTATGAAGAGTAGGGAATATTAGAAATTAAGCAACTTACATCAAAATTACGTGTAAACCAACGAAGAAATATCAAAAATGCATTACATAAGGTAGAAATAACAACTTACTGTAATGTTTAGGATACAGCAAAGCAATACTTAAAATGAAATCTGAGCATTAAGAACAAATATTAGTAAAGAAGAAATTTCTAAAAGCAATAATCACAAGATTCTCTTTAGGAAATCAAAGAAAAAATTAAGCCTAAGTCAACTAGAAGAAAATTATAATTATTAGAGCAGAAATCCATACAATTTAATATAAGATAGTAATAAGGAAATTCAACCAGTGATAGAAAATCTATATTAAAAGTTGCTTATTATAAAACTATAGATATCAACACTGTGTAGTTTTCATAAAGGAATAGATGTCTTATAGATCAGAGAATTAAGAAAATAGTTAATAAAGAGACCAGCATAAAAATAATGAATTGATCACTTATAAATAAATCCTGGGAAGACAAAACTGGAAGAGGGCATGGAGAGCTGAGGAGGCGCCATGACGGACTGCCCCTCTGGAAACGATGAGCCAGGCACAGCCCTCACGTCGGCACAACACTTGGCCCGAAGGCACTCGTGGACTCAAAGTGCGAAATTTCCAAACATCTGAAAGAAATCACACAAAAATCTAGTCAACTCTTTGCTCAATGGTAAAGTCTTGCTGCAAAGAAATAGTGCTGAGTGGGATTTGATAACCAAATCAAATGACTGGGGAGTAGTTGTCTTTTTTAAGTTCAGCAGTTTATTAATGATGAAAACTATAGATTGTTTATACACCCAGTTTGGAGCAGCTTGTCAAGCCAATTAATATTTACATCACTTCACATAGGTAACCATCATTTGTGGTGAGAATACTTGAAACCTACATTACCGACTTTAAGTGCACAATACGTTGCTGTTATTACAGGTACTGTGATACGCAGTCAGTCTCTTGAACTTATTTCTCTGAGTGTTTGTGTTCTTCGAACAGCATTTCCCGAATCCCTCATTCACTGTTGTCTTCTGACAACCATTGCAGTGGGTTGTCTGAGAAAGAGCTCCTGGCTAGAATTATAGAAAGGAATTCTTAAAACTTAGCAGTGAGTGAACAACTCAACTAAAAGTGAGCAAAAGATTGGAAGAGGTGCCTTCTCAAAGGTACGTAATGACGAGCATTTGAGAAGATGCTCAGTGTCTTTTGTCAGTAGATAGCTGTGAATGGAAACAAAGCCCAATACCACTACATACCTACGAGGTGGCTAAAATCCAAAACTTAAGAAATGAAAGGCCGACAGTGCCATTTGTAGGCAGTGGCTGGGAGCCACAGGACCCATCCTCTGCTGTTAGGACTGTGATGCTGCAGAGTCTTCCTCCCGCTTCAGTACTGAGGGTTTGTCGCAGCAGGAACTGAACCTGAGGCCTCCACCCGGAGGTCCCTGCCAAGGCTCTTTGTCAGTTTTTTCTAAATTAAATCTTCATTGGTACATTACATATACACATCATGATTGCACTCCATAATGGGGATCTGTACCAGTATAAGACACAACTTAATTCTCATTTTTTCCCATAGCCCTACCCACCCTACAACCCCTCTATATACATAACATTTGTTTCCTTTCTTTTTTGTTATTATCTCATTATTTTTCCCCCTTCACCCTATTTCACTTTGAGTATTTTCTATTTCACAATATATAACATACAATTTTAGACCTCATTTACATCTTTATTTTCTCATACTAGAGAAAAGATGTGATATTTACTTATCTGTGACCTATTTATTTCACTTATGAGGATATCCTCGAGGTATGTCCATTTAAGTATAAATGATTCAAACTTATCATTTTTATGGCAGAGTAATACTCCATTCTGTAGAAGAACCACAGTCTCTCATTTACCCTGATTAGCTCAACCTTGTGTTTCCCTGGCTCAGCTTTCAAAATGCCGGCTTACAAGCATTCACCATCATGCTGGGCTTCCAAAAGTATTTTTCTTGATAAATAATCTTTTTAATTGACACTTTATTAAAAATGGCTTTAAAGTGTTAATCATTTATATCATTGTAATACAAAATCTACATTTGCTTTCCAAGGTTATTGTAATGTGTTTTCTTTTTATAATGACAAAAGCAATTTTTATTTATTTTGGAAGCATTTGAAAGTACAGAAAAAAACAAAAGAAAATAAAAGTCACTCATAATTCCCCTCATCAGACAAAATGCCTGTTAAAATCTGAGCACATCTTCCTAGTTCTGTGTGTATATAAAACACACCCCTACAGTGTGCATTCCTGGCATGCGCATGTCACTTTCTTTATACTTCCCATAGTTCTGCGCACGTTCTCTGCATCCTGCAGTGTCCTGCCCCGCATCCCACATTTAGCTGCCACATCACTTGTTTCTTTTGTGTCCAGCTCTTCAGACCCAATTGTGATGAGTGCTTTTAGGTCAAGCGAGTTGTTTCCAGTAAGACATAATTACCAGTTCCTTTCCCTTTGTGGGGAGAGGGAATAAATTCTAAGCAGAAGTGTGCTGGGGAGCTCTCTGGATGTCAGTCCAGCTGGCCCAGAACTAGGGGAGTTCCCCTGGGACCCTCCCTGACCTTGCCACCTGGAGGTCAGTGAAGAATTACCCATGGTGCTCTGCTCCAAGGCCTTCTTACAGGAGAGCCACCAATCCAAGCCACTGGGGGTGAAGCTCTGGCATGAGTGGCATTTGTTCTTTTAAGAAGTTAATGTATGGGTTGCTTTTTTTGCAAAATAAAGTCTGAGTATTCAGGTTTAATTGAACTGTTAGCAGTTTGTGAAAAACAAGTGGGTTTCAGTTGCAGATTGGGCACTTGTTTCGAAGATGTTCAGGAAATGCTCAAACGTGTCTAGGAATGCAAATCCTGAAAGACCTGGGGAAGAGTCAAGCCCGGGTGTTGGCGGAGAAGTCTGTGCTCCTGTGCCCTGTGGTGATCTAACAGCACCTGGGCAGCCACTTTGAAGTCAGACATACCTGAAAATATTGCTATAAAGGAAACCAGTAGCATGGAGTGTCTCTGCTATGCTTCATCTCCCCATCAGACTTTGTCTCCACGGTTACAACTCGAGAGCTTTGAAATGATGAAGTGTCTGGTGTAGGAGACATTGGCATTGGAGTCACGTGGCCCAGTGGGCCCTCGCTGTGAGCGAGCCTTCTGTGTAGGCGTTCCTGCGCAGAGCCAGGGGGTGCTGGCGGTAGTAACAGAAGACTCAAGCTCCTCTGCTGGAAACATGGAGTGCGGAGTGAAGTCCGCCGGGGGGAGGCCGTGCTGGGAAGGGTGTCCCCGGGTGTCTCCCCGCTGTGTGAGACTGTCACACAGGCGAGGGCAACTACGAGGTCACAAGCCACATCATCTCACGAGACTACTGTGATGACTGGGGCTTATTATGACTAAAGCCCCGGTGTATGGCACCTGACTGGAGGGAGACACAGGTTATAGGAATTAGTTCCTGGAATTACAGATGTTGGGACTCCCAAGACTGCTCTCTCCAAACTGGAGAAGTTCGCAGCACCTCTCAGAGTGAAACCGAGGTCTGAGGCACACTGGAGTGTGAGTCAAGGTGTAAGTCCTGGTCCAAGTTTAAATCCTGAGAACCAGCAGTACACGCATCCAAAGGCGGAGGACGCAGACATCGAAGGTCAAGTGGAAGCCAATCTGTCCTTCGTCCTACTCTTTCTCCATTATGATACTCAGGGCATCACACTATGCTAGTGAAAAGGCTGAGTGCCTGGGTTAGGAAAAGACAGACAGACAGACACACACACACACACACACACACACACACACACACACACACAACAGAGAGACAGAGAGAAAGAGAGAGAGAGAGAGAGTTGTTTGGCCATTGCTTAGCCCAGGAAAGCAGACACTTAAAATGAGCCATCACTTACTACACAGTACACGATATCTACAGCTGGTATCCTGATGTCTATACTGTTCTGTAACCAGTCCTTCTGTGCACGACTTAATACAGCCACTAGCAAGGCAAACTCATGTGTTTACACAGCCTTTGCTCTATTATAATAGTAGGATGTAAAATAGGACTCCATGGTAACTGATGTCAGGATGATTTCCAAATTTCTGAAACAGTGATTGCTATTAACATCAGAAGTTTCTAGGAACCTGTGATTTAAAAAATGAATCCTCCAATTGGAAAACTATGTACACTTTGGCCTGGCCCATAAAATAGAAGCATGGGATTATTTATTATCACGAAAATTCTAAGAGAAATATACATATACAAGTATAGATATACAGGTATTGATTATGTAACTGCTCACCGCAAGGACATAATTCCCATGATGAAATCAATATGGAAGCAGTGCTTTGAAATGGGTTTATCTTGAAGTTGTCTGCGAATGCCCCACTCCTGAGGCTGGGAGTGTTCTATGGTAGGGGTTCCCAGCACATTACTTGGTGGTTCACAGGTTCCGAGGTATCACCAGCCCATCGGCCTCAGGTCTTGGAGTCACACGTAGTTTTCACACCTAGATCTGAAGTGTGATTGTCTTAGTGCCTTCTTCCTGCCATCTGATCGTGCCCTCAGTAGCTTCTGGCCATCCAGCTACTAAGTATGAGGGAAATACACATCTGTGCCCTAAATGTCAGATGTTGAAGTCCCAACCCATAGTGTGAGGCTCAGAGGTGGAATCTGGAGTGTGTTGGAGAGGACACAGCCCACGTGATATGTCCCCTAGCCAGAGACTAAAGAAAGCAGGCTCTCCTGCTCTGCCCGGGGGACAGCTGGAGTCCTCATAGCCTGACACTGACGGCAGGTACCCTGCCCTCAGCCTGCCGCATCCCAGCAGGGAGTGGTCACTTTCTGCTACTTATCAGCCCCCAGTTTAGTCATTTTACTGTAACACCCCAAACAGATCTTGACATTTGGCGGTAGTTTCTCTTTTTTGCTCAATTTGTATTTTCCTGTTTTAATCCCACATAAAAATCTGTTCTGTGTGTGTCTCCACGAGCAAAGGTTGGTTTTCAGAGAATGTTTGGGACCCGTGACAGCATCCAGCCCTCTGTAAAGCCCACTGACGCCGGACTCCACAGTTCTCACCCTGGCTGAGGACTAAGCTCTTCTCTGTGGAAAGGCAGACAGGGTGGGACTGCTGTGCGGGAAGGCTGGGTCAGCTGGGCTTCTCGGTGTGGCCCCAGGCCGCCACGCTCACCAGCAGCAGCCCCGTACCACTCTGCCTGCCAACCTGGGAGCTGAGCAGAACATTTGTGAATAGGCCAAACCCCATACACACAGTTATTCTTTTTAGCTGAAGCTTACAGGAACATTCAGCCTCTCAACTGTGCTTGAAAGCCATATTAAATTTCAGAATATTGCAGACTGTACATTCATTCACTGTTTGACACTGAAACATGCAGGAACTGGGTGGGCGCGCAGCTCTGACAAAGTGCTTTCATGTGACATCTTTTCTCCCTCCAGGACTCAGGACACCGCGTGCTTTGTTCAGTATATATCATGAACTAGCACACTTGGGTATTTTAATATTAATGGAAATACTGTAGAAGGAAATCTGTGTTAGCTATTTCATCATGTTCAGTGAAGATATGATGAAACCTGTGCTTTAACATAATTAATTTGAGAAGCTTGAGCCCGGACCTGCCAAATGAAAGGCAGTCTGTGACAGATCTCATAGACTGGATTCTCCTCAAGACCATAGTAGCTAAAAAAGGAACATCCAAATCCTCCCCCAAATTCCTCCTCTAGGACAGTACAACTAGAATCGCTGTCTCCACAGCAGGATTCATCTGAAATGTGAGTAGTAAGAGTTGCTTCTGTCTAGATGGAGCGGGACTTCTTGTCTCAGGAGATACACATTCTGCTGTTGTCCTTGCCAGTGGTCTGGTGATGTGGACATCTGGCCCTGGTGGCAGAAAGATGCTCTGTGTGTGAAATCTCTGACAAGTTAAAACTTGACTCCAAAGGGAGGCACAGCTTCTACTATCTAGGAGTTAGCTCAGAGAAGGGAGAGGAGATTATGTGAGAAAAGTGTGATGAGCCAAAGGTGGCTGTGACCTCAGCTCCCTCTGACTCCACGTGTGTGGACAGTGTGAGGGTCAGCAGTTGGGGCGCAGCGTGAAGACAAGAGCATCCACGCTCCGTTCTGTAACACTTAAAGACTCAGCAAAGATTTCACGTTACCACTCTGAAGAGTACAAGTCTGGTGGGCATGTGTCCTTGAATAAAGACTAGATCTAGTAGACGACATTTTTTTTTTTGGCCTCAGAGATTAAATGAAGAAAAGTAGAATGATGTCAAGTATAGCCCACTTACCACTCAAGGTTTTCTCTTACCCAAGAAGAAGCAAAATGTCAGATAAATCATGGAAGTTTATACAAGTCACAGAAGTGAGAGGGACATTGTATATCATCAGCATGGCCAGAATGCTGCTGGCTTTGCCTGGAAGCACACGGCGCAGAGGCCAAAGAGCTATGAGACTGTCCAGTGGCTAGTGCTCCTCATCACGGCTGTGACAAGTGGGTTCCCCCACACCGCGACCCCCACCACGGTGTTGGCCAGCGCAGGCCACATGGTTCTGACTGCTTCAGCAGCTCTGAGACACACAGACAGCCGCGGCGCCCTCTGCAGGACTAAACCTGGCAGTGAAGGAGAAAGAGGCAGGAGCGTTCCGCATCTCCAGCTGGCAGCCTCCTCCTGAGATCTGAGCCCCAGCGGGAAGGGAGGGCCAGCACCCCCACCAGGCTATGGAAACAAGTTGGTGCCACCCTGCCCCGCCTGTGCCAGCAGGCAGACACCGAGTGCTCCCATGGAATGCTGTTCCTACCCACAAAATGTGGCCCTGAGAGGAGAGAGGACCCTCTCGTGCAAGGCTGGTGGTCTCTGTCGCCAGGTGTGCGTAGATCTGAAGGGAGGAGAAAACTTTGCAGGGTAGAAAGTTGGAGATTTTCCGTGAGGACAGGAGGGTCATGAGTGAGATGTGGGGTGCAGCAGAGCGGCAGCAGCGTGGGAACATTTGGAGGCAGCAGCACTGGCCTCTCCTCTCAAGTAGACGACACTGGCCGTTCATGGGCTTCTGCAGCCAGGAGGGTCTGAGCCACTGGTTTCATGGCGAGTCTGTGTTCGAGCCTGCGTCCTGCCGGCATCCCTTGCCTCCTGTGTTTGTTGATGTTCTGAACTCTTCCAGTAATAGAAAGTGTCTCCAAGGCAACCAGCAGCCGTAGGTTCTTGGTTTTTTTTTAAGTTTTTTGAGATAGGGTCTCACTTTGTAGTTCAAACTGGTCCTGAACTCACTGTGTAGCTCAGGCAAGCCTCGAACTCACAGCAGTCCTCCTGCCTCTGCCTCCTGAGTGCTAGGATTACAGGCATGCGCCACCACGCCTGGCACTGTGGTATGTGGTACTGATTGCTGGTGGTGTGAGTCTCCCTGCCCAACATTGTTGTATGTTGTTACCTGGGATCAAACCTGGCCTTTGTGCTTGCAAGGCAGGCGCCAGAACCACTGGGCTAAATCCTCAGCCCCGGCCCTAGCGTCCTATACCATCTGCAGCCTCATCGGGCACAGAGGGTAGCGAAGCGCACAGAACCTCAGCAGCATGGCAGCGCTGTAGAGTTCGGATGCTGGCACTTGGCAGGGACCTTCTCTCCTGGTCTCACCAACAGTTGCCTGGCCTTTCTCAGGGCTCAGGATGCAGGGCTCAGGGTATCTTGTTTTCTCACCTCTCAGAACATCTTCACTGGACCCCATCTGCCACGGCCTTTGCCTCTGGGGGCTTCTGGCTTCTCCCTGGAGGCCAAACCCCTCCTCTGGCCGCCCTGAGCCCCTGCTGCCTCAGTGGGTCGTCAGTGACCGTGCTGCTAAGGCCAGTGCACCAGGCTCATTAGGGAACAGTGTCACTCCCGCCAGGTACAATTTCTGTACTGACTCCTGTACAGTTTAATGTCTGTTTCATGCTGTATATCTCTGCTTTATCGCTGCACCCCGACTTTTCATCCTGGTTCAGGAGACTTGTGTCCTACCCAGGCTTCCAAACCCACCAACACACACACGTCTGCATGGTGGCCCGGTAACTGCTCCGTGCGCTGTGCACACTCCGCTCCAGCTGCCTCTCCATGTGGTGTTTAGAGGGTGAGATGAGGACACTTGAACATTTGCTCTCCAAAGTGGTGATAACTGACATCAAGAACCTCAGAGGGAGCAGTAAAAATGTGCTAAACTATCATCCAAAGGTTATAAAATTTTAAATGGCTGTAATAAGTTTTTAATTTTTACTGCCATAAAATTTTGCCATCTTTAAAATCTCAGAGTACATTTTAATCATAACATGCCCAGCACACTGTTCCCCAGTAAATAAGCAGACTTCTCAGCAGTACTTCCACCTTTGCTATCAGCCACAAACCTGAAATCCACAGGGAAGTTATTGTGTCTCCTTCCATCTTTGTGTGACCAGTGGGAACCGGGGGAGTCTCTGCAAGAGACCAGAGACCCTGGCCGGTGGGAGCATGGTGACCGGCTTGCCGGACGTGGTGACTCTGGGATGCCGGACACAGCTGTGCAGGAGTTGGAGCATCCTCCTGCCCAGCACCTGCCTCTCTGGCTGCCCTGCGCGGTAAGAGGGTGCAGCCAGAGGTTCCTGGGAGTGAGGTGCAAGGGCAAGAGAATCTGAACCTTTTCCGAGTGCTGGGCTGCTGGCTGCTTTCTGGACAGTCTTTTGAATGTTTATTGACGCCGGCTGCTGGTCCAGACCTCAGTCAGAAACAAGAACCGGGTACTGTGGCAGTTCCTCCCCAGTAACCCCTGCCCTCTGGAAGCTGAGGCAGAAAGATCTCAATGTTATTCCCATCCTGTGCCATGTAGAAGCTTAGTGAGGTCCTGTCTCCAAATAGAAAATAAAATCAGGGCCGGGGATGTAGCTCAGTGCAAAAGCCCTGGATTCCATCCCCAGCACCAAAACATAAAAACAAAATCGTGACTCTCCTACAGGGCGGAGGAGCAGGTTGAGGTTGTGCCCAAGGACAGGAGCGGTCATCTGTGTGGATTTGCGCATCCACAGGGTTTGGCTCTGTTCTGAAGGTTTGAAAATTACGTGGAACTTGTCCTTGAAGGTCAAGGCGGAACTGTGCCATACCTGACACAGAATCAGGCAGGGAGGTACAGGTTTCGAAATCTACCAGCAGATAGCCTTGGAAAAAATGTGAGCGGGGCCGGGGAGTTAGCTCAGTGGTTCCCGCACCTGTCTTGTAAGCGCAAGGACCCAGGTTCGATTCCCCATAACCACATAACAATACTGGGTGTGGAGACTCACGCCCAGCAGCAACCAGTACCACATACCACAGTGCCGGGCGTGGTGGCTCACGCCTGTAATCCCAGCACTCGGGAGGCAGAGGCAGGAGGATTGCTGTGATGTGAGTTTGAGGCTGAGCTCAGGGCCAGCCTGAACCACAAAGCGAGACCCTGTCTCAAAAAACTTAAAAAAAAAAAAAAAAAGAATAAGGAAAAAATGTGAGGGTGTGGGCTGCCACTGTGGGTACCTCCTGAGTACCTTTTCTTCCATAAATAAGAATAATGATAAGAGCTTTCTGTTCTAGTTTCCAGTCTCTTGTAAATACTACACTGAAAACTTTTAATGTTGTTGGAACTCATATACTTGCGAGAATGTTTTATGAACGTTTCTTTCCTTTGTGGTTGAAATTGTTTTTCGTTCACCATTCATGTCTTGTTAAATCATTATTTACTAAGAGCAAAGAATGAGGAGACATAACTGAACCGAGTCTGGCCCCTCGGCTGTCCCGTGGAGGTCCAGGCTGTAATTACAGCCCCGCTCCCCACTCCCTCCCGAGAGGCCCGTCTGTATTTCACTCTGCCGGGCCCTTCTGACTTGCGTCCTTACACGGAGTCCAGCCCCAAGAAGGGCCATGATGGGCGGGTGGATTGACAGGCTGTGGTTAATACACTCAGTGAATGTACCTCATACTGCCCTTGCCTATGAAAAGGCAACGCTTTCCTCTTGCATGGATAATCATTTTGGAGAATATAGTGGGAATAAATCCTTCACAGTTTATCAGGACTAAATACTTAGCTGTTCAAAATCAAATGTTTTGTCAGAAATATATTTATTGCAAAGAGTTTAGGCAAAAAAAATGGCAAATTCTTTTAACTTTAGCAAAAAGCACAACCCCAATTATTAAATAAGCAAAACATTTAAACAGATACTTTGTGAAGAAGAAATACAATCAGCCACAAACACGATATGAAATAGTTTTTCTCAAAATTAAAACTGCTAAATATCATGCAGAGCTAACATGTCAAATTGCCAGTGATATGTTGTATGGATAATTTGATATTATGAATCGTTCATGCCTTCATTTACAGGTATTTCCCACGTTATAGTAGTCTGTGCCTATGTTACAGTAGGCTCTGTGTTAAACGCTATAAATGCAGCAGAACAACAGGTTTTGTCAGATGAGACTTCCGGTCTGGTAAGGGTTTGTAAATTAGGGAATGTGTGTGTGAGGGGTGTGTGTGTGTGTGTATGTGTGTGGTTAAAACAGTGGATAACAATCACCCCCAGGAGAACAGAGTGACTGATTAGAAACTGCCCGAGTACGGAGGGGGGAGGATTTAAATAAGGCAGTCTAGGAAGAAAGCTCATATTCCAGTGACCTCGGACGCTTGTGGGTCAGGAAGATGCTCACTTGGAAGAGTAGTGTCAGAGTCAGGGTCGGAAGATGTTGGAAAGACAGCAGAGAATCCTGTACAGCAGAACTGAAT
Source organism: Petromus typicus (assembly GCA_004026965.1). Taxonomy (NCBI): domain Eukaryota; kingdom Metazoa; phylum Chordata; class Mammalia; order Rodentia; family Petromuridae; genus Petromus; species Petromus typicus. The sequence continues at coordinate 11,459 of PVIR01009106.1, read as the reverse complement.
CAAAATAAGCAGGTAGTTTCTTTGTGAAATATTCACTGAGATGGATTAATGGGAGCAAAACATATTAAACACCTTTATAATGTTACATCATCATGCTAGTGACAGGGATCTTTGCTTTGGGGATAATGTTGCCTAGATTTATGCCCAAGGGTGTTATTCATAGAGTGACAGGCTAAACATGTCAGTGTGTAAATATAAAATGGTTAAGTGCTTTTCATACATGAAAATAGTGAAAGGTAATGACATGGAAGGAAAGTGTTTATGATTAACTATTAAATAAAAGTGAGAATATAAAACTGTAAGCCTAATTTACTTCCAGTGAATGCCTTCATTTAATGGATGTGCACTGAATTCTTGGAACATCTCCCTGTGCACATAAAAAGAAACAGCCATGAAAACCATAGCATTTAACTCTGAATGGAACAATGATAAATTAATTTTATTTTCTATTAATTTTTAAACTTCTGGGAGGCATATTAATTTAATAATATAAAACAATTTTAAAGAGCAGTATTACTATAAAATCAAATTGTGATGTGGTAAGCTTTCCTGAAAGATTTATGAAATACAAAATGGATGTGCCAGAGGTTCCTTGTCAACGTTTTCAAACTGTTACCTAGCAGCTCGGGGGAGGGCCACCTGCACTGCACAGCTCTTACTGAAAGCAAAGACTCCTGCATCGTCGCACTCCTGTAAATAGGAAAATGAAGAGGCTGAGCCCTGGGGGGCCCAGATGAGGAAATAGAAGCTATGTCCAACAAAAACCCCACTGTAAAGACTTGATCCAGGCCAGGGTGTGGCTCTGTGGCAGATAATTCATCCAGCCTGTGCTAGGCCTGGGGTCAAAGCCCAGCAGTGCTAACAGCAACAAAGAAAACTGGCCAACACCCCACTCTGTGTTGCGGCTGTTCCTAAACATCTGGGCTATCTGCTCACCAGAAGCCTTTCCCATAAGTTACCAAAGTCCGCTCCCTGAGTGAGTCTCAAGTTACAACCACCAGAAGAGAGAGAGCACAGTGCAGGTAATGTGGGTCCTCAGCAAGAGCTGAGGTCATTAAAAGCAGCATCTTGCAAGCTTTGATTTTAAAACACAGGGAATAGGGGCACCAGAGGCAGGGTGCCAGTGCTTTCCATAGTCACCACTTGGCATTTCGCCTGGCTCTGTGCCTCCTGGAGCTAGACAAATGTAAAGCAGCATGTGTTTCTTGTCACAGTACCGGGCAGAGCATTTCCACTGCCTGCTACTCCTCTGGGCTCTGCCTGCCATACCTTCCTCTCTCCCTGGCTGGTCCTGTCTCCTTCTACGGTCTCCATAAAATGCCACGTGGGTACTTTGTACCATTTCTCAGACTGCCTTTCTTCCACTATGTAATAATAATAAAAATGCTTCAATGTTCTCATGGCTTGATAGCTCAGTTATTTGTACAGCTGAATGATGCTCCGTTTTCTGGATGTATCATCGTTGATTTATATATTAAACTACTGAGGGCATCTTAGCTAATTCCATGTTTGGCAACAATGAATAGAGCTGATGTAAATAGCCAGGTATAGATGTTGTTGTGAGCATAGTTATGAATGGACAGACGGACAGAAGGGTGGATGGATGGATGGATGGATGGATAGATGGATAGATGGATGTTAGAGTTTGTCAAATGCTTGCCTGCATCCACTGATAGGACCTTGTGATTTTTAACTTGTTGATGTGCTGTGTTCTGTTAGTTGATTTTCAAATGTCTAACCAGCTAGAAAACTTGGGATAAGTCCCGGTTGATTGTGATTATTTTTATATATTATCTAATTCAGTTTGTTGGTATTTTGTTGAGGATTTTGGCCCCTGCTAGTGAGGGAACTGGTCTGTAGCTAACTTTTCTTGTAATGGCTTTGTCTGGTTTTGATACTATGATCTTGCTGGCATTAGAGAATAAGCTAAAAATATTCACACTGCTTCTCTATTTTTAAAGAGATTGTAAACTGATAAACATATTTTCTTCTTAAGTGATTTATAAAACTTGCGGCTCAACCGGTGTAGAGCTGTTGCTTTCTGTTCTCAAAGGTCATTAATTATTGATTCAATTCATTTAATAAATACTCAGCTGCTTTGCTTTTGAGTTTTGACAGATAAATCTTTGGAGGAATGCTTCATTTCATTGAGGATGTAAAGTGTTTTGCAGGGAGTTCTTTGTAGTAATACTGTATTATCTTTCCAATGTGAATAGTATTTCTGGCGCTCACCCCGCATTCATTTCCGATATTGCATTTGTGTCTTCTCTTTTTTAGATTGGCTACAAAATAGTCGGTTTGGTGTTTCTGTTTTAAAGACACTGATCTCAGTCATGAATTCTCCATCTCCATGGTTGGATCACTCCCCAAACTTCCTCCTAATGGATCCCTTAGAGTGTAGGTTTATATGTGTGAATTCAGGGTGGTCGTCAACATCCATCCATTGTGTGGGGAAAATCCATTGTGCTGACTTCCCATCGTGATAATAATGTACACAAACAATGTCATTCAAAACATGACAATGTATCTTTTCATTCCTAGAAACCACAAGTCTGCGACGTAGGTGGCAGCAGAGCCACCCTCCCTCTGCCTTCACAGCAGGGCCTTCCAGCCTCAGCCTCGTAGCCCCACACATTTCAGGGCTCGCAGCGACTTCCATCTCCACCCCCACTTTCCCGTGGCGAGCTCCCTGCCCGTGCGCGTCTCTCCCCACATTCTCATCTTCATCACATTAGATAAAGAGCCTGTGCCTCCCCGGTGTGACCTGTTCCACATGAATATCATCTGAATCATCCTGTTCCGGATAAGTGCACATGTGCACGTGCTGGCGTTTCAGCCTGTGACTTGGCGGAGGAGACTCACCCCACTGATCATGGTTATACAGGAGCACTTTGTACTCTTTCAATATTTGGTACATTTGAAAATATATAAAATTTAAAAGATACATGTGAGCATTATAAAAGTCAGCTTCATTAGAATTTCATTAGATGTCTTCTGTTCATCCAGTAGTGATATTTTAGAAAATTATTAGTACATGGAACCATTTGCAAGTACAATAATTGAAATTAAATTGTTACACAAGAGTTGGTAAAATGTCATTGACAGAAAACGTACAACTCTTGGTTCATAAATCACCTAGCATTCAATAAATAAAATTCCTGTTTCAGAGCAGTGATGCATTTAAATTCTACTTCCAGTACTACGGGAACATAGTTAGGACAACAAGAGTGGAGTGGAGTTCATTTCACTTTCAATAATAAGAAAGAAAACACTTTTGGGGCTCCCAGTAGCAACCAGAAAACCCTCAATCATAAAAATTATTTGAGGGTTTGCTGTTTATTTTGAATATATGACATTGATTACATTTCTCCAAGGAAAACCATATTTATTTCTTGAAGCAAACTCAAGATGTGCTCTACAGTTTATAGTATACATGTCCAGCATTTTGCTTTCCTGGGATTCTATCTCAAAGATACAATGCTCACAGAGCAGCATGAAGCCCGAAGCTTGAAGCTCAGACCTGCGATGCATATGGTGTCCTTGCGAGGTGGGATTGAAATGCGGTAAATGCTGCTGCTGCAAAGAAACTTTTCAGTCATTTCAGGACACTGAGGCAGCCAGGACGGCGCCACTAATGTCACACAGGAAAGAGTCCTTCAGAGCTCTGGAAGGAAGCGCAAGAGTGATGGGATGAGTGTGTTTAGGGAGGGGGATTCAGGGCAACATTTTGCTGTGATATGTGATATAAATCTTACATTCCCTCTGTTCTTTACCACACTGCATGTGATACATTTTTCCTTATCTTGCAAGTTCCTGCAGTGAGACATAAGCTAATCACTCCTGTCAGTATAAGAAGTGTGATGTTGCTGATGAGGGCTACAAACTGAGGAGCGGTTTCACATCCTGGTGCACTGTTTGTGCTCGCACCACCCTTAGGGCTTCGGCTGACACTGGACTGCTACGGGAAGGGCTCCTTGAGCCCGAGGACACGTTCCCATCTGGACTCACTTTCACCGTCCTTTTCATGCACCCATTTCCTAGTCTGTATGTTTTGGTAAAGGGCAACAATAAGTTACTTGAAAATATTTAGATTTGTAAAATGTGTAGTAATTGCCAGTGCTATTGTTCTCATATCACTAAGGTGACATCAGGCTATTTTTTGTTTTACATTTGAAAAATCTAGTTTACAATCCTCAAGTTCTCCCCTTCTTCTCCTCTGAAACAAAACAACTTGCATCCAATGCCAGGCACACACAGGCTCGGGGAAATCACGCACAGCCCTCAGTGCCGGCTCCTCCTTCTGCACAGATGGCTAGGTCCCTGGGCACGGAAACAGTATAACGTACCCACAGTCAAGGAGTGGATTTCTCCTGTTTTTATAATCATAGCTGAAAATGTATATAATGACCTCTCATATCAGAGACAGGGAATAGTAAATGTAAAAAGAATATTTTCCAAAGAATGTCAGTGTACATCTTGGAAGGGAAAATATGTATTTTAGAACACACACATATGCACATTTTAAAATTCTCATATTAATGAGCAATATAAATGGTGATATTTTTAGGAAAGGGGAAGGTTTATTGAGGAACAATCATACCTCCTGATAGATGAGAAAGATTCTGAGTGGGTTGCCACTGAAGCCCTTTGTCAGGGATAACTTATACAGAAAAGTCACCAGATGAATACAATATGGATCAAATGATGATCAACCAGTGAGATTACAAGTATAGCCACTTAGCTAATATTGATCCGGTAGGGAAGCATGGCACATAGAGAGGTCACCTAGCTAGTACTGTTAACCTGGGCTTATCTCTGACCCTAAAATAGTAGCCTGTTAGGAAAGGGCCAATTCCAGATGTTTTGGTCCCTCATCCGGGTGTCCGATGCATTTCTGGACTTATGGACCAGGTGGTTCACATTATAATATGATCTCAAGTTTCTGTTAGTCCTTTGGGGAAAGATGCAAGTCTGGCCCTGGTGACTTTCCCTTCAGATGCACCTCCAGAAGCAGTTTTGATGTGTTCACCTCTTCTCACTGGCTTCCTTGAGGGTCTGTCCCTGTCTGACTGCCTATTTATCATCACCTCATTTACACACTTGTAATATTCCCTCACTGGCTACTATCTCTAACTGTACTTAGGGAAAAATGGGTGAAGTTTTTACCTAACTGGCTTCAATCTGAGAAAGGCAGGCATGAGCACACTGAAGGATCCTCCCAAGAAAGCAAATCTACTAGGCAGGAGATAATTTTGGACATAAGTCATGTTGGGATTTAGCAGTTATGAGCTACCTTTAGAAGGACAGTCTGGTGGATCCCAGCAAAAGGACTCTGACACATCTGCTGCTGGTCCCATTTACATAACCACTTAGAGATTGGAAGATTCTAGGCAAGAAAATGAAAATTTTTATGAGGTTAAAGCATATGAAATCAAAGTATGAGCAGTGGAACGGAAGAGGCAGCTAGGGAAAGAGTAACTGTAGACACTACTCATTAGGGCCTGGAGTACTGACTGTAACCATCGAGCTCCTAGACCTCTCTGATAATGGAAGTTATCTCTAAGTCTCAGGTTTCTGATAAGATTTCTTTTCTTCACTAGGTCTGGATTATTTATCAAAAGACTACATGTTTCATGTATTAGTGCTCAGTTTCTTCCATTCTTAGATGTAAGGCGGAGACTTTGGCAGTGTTAAAGGATGATTGTAGCTAAGCAGTGTGAAGACTCTTGCTGAGTTTTTGTAGCTCCCACTGTAGCTGGCCGGTCACATTGAACCATTACAGTGGGCAGCTGGGGAGAATGAGCAGGGGTCACTGTAGTGATTGGAGCCCCCTTTTCTATGTACAGCCTTTATTATGAGGGCATTGTTCTTGTACATTTTTATTGTACTTTTCTGTTGGGGATTTACGACCAGTTAAAGTGAGACCAGTGCTAACCAAAATTACCTTCTTGCTATCAAACTCAGGTAAATCTCCTCAATTGTTACTTTCAGAACCATGGACAGAGCCTCTCAGCCTCTGTTAGTGTCGTCCACCTGGATGGGCCATAGCCTTGCTTGACCATGTGGCTTGCTGTGGAATCCTGGGAGATAGCTCTCTCTGGTGACCCTCCTTTCTGGCACACTGTACTTTGGTTGACTCCTGTTCTCTGGAGCCAGTAAACTTCTGCCCAGGAATTTTGATGACTCACCAAAGTTGTAAGATCTGTAGAAAAGGTCTCCGGTGTTCTAAGTCCACGTTGACCGTGCAGGGGTACCCCAGAATATCGGCTGTCCAATTATCCCAGTTATCTTAGCTCCAAATCTCAGTTGTTGAACATCTAAAAGAAAAGATCAATTACATCATCAGTATTATAATGGAAGCAGTAAATTTAATTTTATGGTGTTAACCAGATAGCAAGGACTTTGAAGTATATGGTATGCCCAATGAACTATTATTTATTTATCAATGGTGGTTGTCTTAGAAGTTGAATACCTGAAGAACATTAAAAGATAATAACTTTTGCATAAACTTTTACAGAGAAAATTTGAGCTCAGGAGAAATATAATTTTTTAGTATGGAAATCATATTATTGCATAGAACCATTAGGGTTATCTCTGAACTGTATAAAAATCTCCATTTTTGTATGAAGTAATTTTAAGTTAGTTTCCATTATCTAATTATAAAATATTAAATGGCATAAAATGTTACCTAATTTGTTATCTTTTAACTGTCTGCTCTCCCAGAGTGACATTTAAGTAGAATGTTTTTGCTAATATATGTACTTTACAGAATATTAATGCATAATCTCTAATCATTAGAGTGACATTATTTGGAATGCACAACTTTGAGATACGTCTGATATGACACAATTACATAATAATCACATAAATATAAACCTGAAAATTTATCTGCATGGATCTAGTTGGCTATCTCATATTGGACTGACATGTATTTCACCATGAATAGTTGGAACACAAGTAAAGAAAGCCCAGTACTTGAACCTAAAACTTTTAGAACAATAGGAACTTTAGCCTGAAAGTATGAAAAGATACTTTACAGTTCACATCATTGAAGGCCTGTGAACATGGGAAGCATAAATACAACATTTAATACACCATAAATCAGCCTTAATTGGAACCACAACTAGATGGGAATCTTTGCATATTTAGTTTTTACTATTAAGACAAATTTTAAGCTACTTTAGCAAGTTTTATAAGGTGTAACTATGTTGAAAAGAATTAAGGACATCTTTGTCACTCTTAGAAGTGTTGGAAACAGTGTTAATGACTGCAGACAGGCACGGTTGGGGCTGAATTCCCCACCCACCTCCCATAAAGGATGCAGCCTTGAGCAGGTTGAGCATAATCAGATAGAGGTGGACACTGTCTACCTCTAGTGGCTTCAGTTAAGGGTGACTTAGACATCTTGGCCTTAAGTTTTGTAAGACAGAGACAGAACCTCAGGCTCAGTGATGGTGGACACATTGGATGATGCTCCAAGACCAGCGGTGTCTGGTCTTCCAGTGACCACATCCACATTGACACGTCAACCACAAGTCAGGATCATCTCTCAAAGCAGAGAAATCCCAAGCACAGATACCATCGACCATCCTCCTCCAGCCTAGTCTATGCAGGAATTCCTATCTTTGGTGCCCTTTTAGATGAACACTCATTTTCTAGGGATACAGAAGCTTCCAACTGGAAAGGAAATGAAATATTTGGGGGAATGCAGAGAGAGGCACATTACCATGCCCCAACACACTAAAAAAAACCCATCTCTGACAGAGGTGGACTCCCAAAACCTGTCCCACAGCCCCTGGCTGACTCTGCAGGCACATCTGTGAGCAGTCAGCAAAAAACCATTTCAATTTTCCGTCTGGAATAGGCTCACCTCAGAACCACTGAGCATATCAAGAATATAAACCCCAGTTTTCAGAGTAAAAATGTTCTGTCACAGAAACCTACATCACAATCTTCCACACTCTAAATGTTTAAACCAGCACAAGCAAGCAATAGAAGGTACGAGCAGCCAGTGAAGAACAGGTGACCACTTAACTGCCTGAAGGAATCACAGTCCAGATCCATTTAAAGCATGTGTGAGTGCCGGGCAGCAGCAGCAGGCATACCACCCCCAGTGATCTCACTGGGACCTCCAACGTGACACAGCAGAGATCCCACCCCAACTGCTGGGGTCACATGTGCCAATTTTGTGGCCCCAGAAACTGAAGAATGAATTCCAAAGAACAAAAGTTAGTAAGGGTAAAAAATATTTATTGGTGAATAGAAATTGCCCAAGAGACAGGAGGGGTTCTTGTGTGGCGTTGCCCAATAGTGATTTTTTTATTGAATTAAATTACTAATCTTCACTTTTCAAAGTTGAGCAAATCAATTTGCTGTGCTTGAGTCATTTAAAGTATTTTTTCTAAATAAGAGCTAATATAATATCTTATGAATGCTACAGACCCCCATCTCCATGGGCTGTTTTCCTACTGGTATGCTAGAAATCAGACTGTCTTGATGGCACAAAGAGAGGCCTTATGACATGTGAAGGCTATTTTTTGCTTTGCAGCTAATCAGCTTCACACAGTTCAGTGGGATGCATTATCATCTAAAATTATACATTTATTTTTGAGTTAGCTGGGCAGATAGTAATAAAATGCCATGGATCTTTTCAGTGGCATGCACAATAATCTTAAAGAACAGTAAGAAGATTAACAGGTGCAAAAGGGTAGGAAAAGTGGTCCCTGTTCAGGTGTGTGCAAAGGGCCCATCCAGCCCTACACAGCTTTTGAGCATATGAAGCTAGGAGCTCTCAAACCCTTAAGGGCTCCATTTTCAGTGCAAAAAGACCTTAGGGATTGCTGAGTGACAAAGGGCCAGGTGTCTGGATCGTTGTATCAAATTCTGAGAAACAGCCAAAGCTCCACTTACTAGAATGTTGAGCTCCAGCCTAGCAAGGGAGCCAGCTACATGCCCATCATTTAAAATGCTCTTTTGCACAAAGACACCCTCTGCCAGCACAAGTATTCTATGCAGTTGTGTGATGCATCCCTGCCAGGAATCCTAAGGAAACTCAGGTCTCTGGCACCATGGGGCCTGGGAAGGGTGGGCTTTGAGTTCACGGAAGCAAGACAATGGAGTCTGCAGACTAAAGGAATTAGGAATCATGGGCACCTGTAAGAAAGCAGGAAGGAAACTGAGGCATAGACTGCTTAAAAGGATGCAAGTGGGAGACCTTATCTGCCCACTCTTTAATTTCCCGGAGGCCACCGATGGAACTATTCCAGCAGATCTGGCCCCTTTGTCTTTGGTTCCTGCACTCTCTGTAGCATGCATACATTACAAGTAGCCCCATGGACCTCACTGTAGGCATAATAAGGGTTTGAATTATTTCCCATACCCTTGCTGGAGTGCCACTACATTAGCTGGTGTTTATCTCCACATGTGCACTTATTGGTACCATCCCAGTGAAACTGCTTCACACAGACGCTTACAATGTCCTCCTGCACCTGGGGCCTCAGAACCAGATCTTTCTTTCTCCATAGGACACAGTGGCCATTTGCTTGCATTTTCTGAATTCCGTTATCATGATCCAAAGGTCAAGGCAGAGCTGTCCTTGCTCCAAGGCTGAACTGTTATGTGTTACCTTCAGCCACACAGGGGACCTGTGGCTGTGGTGTAGCGGACAGAAGCCAGTGTGGCCATCAGTCCAGAGAACAGAAAGTTCTCAAAGGGCAGTTTAAATAGGGAATGGCCTGACATAGAGGCCACTGGTCACTAGCAGGAGTGAGTTGATTACTGTGTGGGAAACGCTAAGACATGACAGGAGGTGGATATGGAGCCTAGGCCTCTCCAGAAATAAGAGACAGTCCTCAAAGGGAAAGTCGGAGAACCCTGGACTGTGGCCCTGAGCCCTCCGATGCGGCCCCAAGAAGCCTCTCCTGGGTGCCCAGGCATCTCTGGAAGCTTCCTTCTCTGGCAGCAGAGCTGGCTGGGCTGGCACCTGTGCCCTACTCCCTGCTGCCAGGACCAGAGCCACTGAGAGAGTCAGAACAATCTGCTCCCCCACTCTCAGGTCGAGTGGCTGAGAAGCCAGTGAGTGGGATGAGGCTCTTTGTAGAGACAGTCTTGAACCTATGGTCTCTTCAAACAGCACAGAGAGGGGATTCCAGTTCTGCATTCATTGTCTGATGTTCTGAAACCCGTGTCGACTGACTTCTGCTCGGGAAAGAGAGAGAGGGTGGGGGGGAGGGAGGGAGGGAAAGAGAGAGAGTCTATAATCGGAGTGATAAGAGTCTAAACAAGATGTGATCAAGAAACAGAAACACTATGGACAATAACAAAAACTTAAAAGTAACTTTGTGTCCATCAGCAGGTGAATACGGAAAGGAAATGTGGCGCCTAGATACAGCAGGGCACTACTAAGCCATAGGATGGATTTGAGGTAATTTGCAGGGAGATGAGGGGATCTTGAAGGAATACTACTGTGCAAAATAAATCAGACATAAAAAGTCGATCATTATGTGACTGCTTGTAGATAAAAAATCCAAAATACAGATGAACAAAATAAAAGAGAGATGACAGGGAACAGACAACCTTCTGCAAATAGAAGTGAACTCAAGGGATGGAGAGAAACAGAGACAGAACAGAGGAAGGGGAAACAACAGGATCAGGGTAGCTACTGCGCTATGCTAACACTGCAACTCCCCCACGAATGTACCATTTTGTGTAACATGCATTCTCATAAAAACACTGGACGAGTGCGCCTTTAAACAGTAATGCTGTGAATGTTCAAATGTTTAAAATATAACAGCACAAGACGTATTGCCAGGACTCATCCCTAAAGTGCTCCCCCTCTTCGGACCCTCCTCCCGTCACTCTTGCTGCGGCCTGATGCAGCTCTGGCGTTCTCCCTCCTGCACTGCCGTGGCTGCCTTAATCTCGATGTTTTGAATAAACATTTACCATAATTTCTATCGAATCAAAGTGTCACCCTGTGTCCTCTTCCACCTTATGTCCTGGATTTGACACCTGCTACTTCTGACTCTTCCCTCATGTCAAAATGACCATGAAAGCGAAGCATTCTGCATCAGTTCAGGACCTAGGAGCTGCCAGGACAGCGTAGCTGAAGACACTCTGGAGAGAGGACTCCAGAGCTACTGCAGAGAGTAGTGAGGACGCTGCTGCCACCGTGGACTCCCAAGGCCTGGCACTGACAGTCAGCCCCAGCTGGAGGTTCAGTGGAGTGGGACACCGCAGTGTGCTGTAGACTCTGCACCTCCTGGGTCCCCCACTAGGCCCTGAGCTCCAGCAGCAGGGCACCCACCATGCCCCAAACCCATCTCAACCTTCATCTTCCAAGGCTGCTCTGCTTTCTTTAGGTTCCAGCCAGCGCTCCCACCAATAATCTAACAGGAAGAGGGAAGACAGGGCATCGTTAACCACACTAGTGAAAAGGAATCAGCCCTTCACTGTGAGCC